>CAKNXH010001248.1:0-37359 GCA_932178445.1 Andricus quercusramuli | reverse complement strand
CTCCGCGCACTCGTGCAATCGAGCTGGATCCTTTACAAGGTCCTGTAAAGGGAGCCGTACAAAAAAACATATTACAGGAACCTTAACGGGCACACGTACATGAACCAGTTTTAGGAAAATTAGTGAAGGGGAAAACAGTACAGGATCTTAAGCTAGTACACGTACCTGAGCCAATATTGGGAAAATTCGTCGTAAGGGAAGACGTACGGGATCCCTCAAGCGGGCACGTACTGGGGACTGGAGTGCTAGTGGTTGGTTCTTCAACGAGTTCCTCTGCAGAACCTGCACGGAGGAAATTTTGCCTGTAAAACTACACCTGACCCCCCACATTATCATGTGCCAGATCGCGTACGAGAACATGCACAGGCCCGAGTACACTAGAGCTTCGTTATATGCTCAATCTCGGGGGTTGCCTGAAAATAACCTTGCGCATATATTGCCAGCAGCGGAACGTAAACAGGCAGGGCCGCCTGAACCGTTTGCGTGACATTGCGCAATCTACTTGACCGCGGAGTAATGCAGTGCGTCCCTTCATAGGCGGAGTCGCAACCGTCTGTCACCCTGCCCCCTGAGAAACTATGGGGACGAGCAATTCTAGGAATTGCTAATATCGCCTGCAGTCGCGCGAGCATATAACGAAGCTCTGGTGTAGTTTCAAAACTACACGTGATCATGAACAGGAGCACGTATAGCCGACTGCGATTGGGTGAAGGGTCTCTTAAAGGATCCCGTACATGATCCTTCGTGGTCAACTTTGACGTCCCAGATCATGTACAGGTTCACGTAAGGGTTTCTTCAGTGGTACATGATCGCCTGCAAGTTCCTGTACGGGTTCGTCTCTCAATTTCTTATGCTGAACCTGTAACGTTTATTGCACAAGATCTCGTTGCAATTCCGGCAAATGCACAAGTAAATATTTTTATTTTGAATAGAAAAATATATTTAAAATATTCTTTTTTGATAACATAAAGTTCGTAATTGACTGATGTTTAACGGTGTTATATATATGGGGTGCCGGGATGTATGTGAGGTATAACCTCGCGAAATCAAATAGTTTATTCACGCAACAAGTATTATAAAATAAAATATTTATAAACGTAATTATAAATCTTATAATTATGAATTTTATAACAATTAGATAAAAGTATTCGTGAAAGTATTTTTAAAAGCAACTATAAAAAAAAGTGAGGTTAGGTTTTCTGAATTCAATATTGCATGTATGATTGTATTTTACGATTCGCCTCAAGCAATTATCATTCTAAACTAATAAATTATATGAATAAAAATAAATATTTCAAAAAGTTAACGTCATTTATGCCATTTACTTACTTTTTCGCTTTCACTCCTCGAGTGACAGCAACATTGAAACTGTAGCACTTCGCGAAGAAATCGCTAGTCATAAGTGTACTCACTTTTGGTAAATTATCCAAACTGGCTTAAACGTATCTAGGCATATGGATACTTCATCAAAATAAACTCTTTTTCCTAAAAAACGTTGATAATTAATTATTTCGATTGTTTTTATCAAACTGACCATGTATTTTCTTCGGGTTGGACGGCGAGTGACGTCACACCACGTGTTTCGAGCCGTGAGGACCATTTCGTAAGCATCTACATCTTTATACTTAATCGAGAAATTTACATTTTCATTTCAGATTCTGCTAAGATTTATCAACCTATTTTGAAATTCGCTGAGAAATTAGAAAATTTTAAAAATTACAAAATGGTAACGGTTCTTCTGAAAATATTAGAAGAACATTTTCTCAAAAACCCCAACTTTTTTAGGTGTAGTAATTTTTGTTATTATATTTGTAGTTCTACAAAAAACGAGAATTTTGTTTTCTCGAATAATTAAATTTTTGAATTTTTTGCAACCCACGGTATATTCGGAGAATGTTAAGAAAATACTTTGCTCACTTTAAAACGGTCTGCAAAAAGTACCTCTTACTAATTTTCCACTGGACCTCGAAAGAGGATAATTGTCCTCCACAAATTCTTTAATAAAATAAATATTTATGAGGCAAAGGATTCTGTGACTCGAAGTTGCACTGCCTGCCTGTATGATTTGAAATGGATTCGGACCTGACAATTTATTCTTATTTTGTTAAATTTGTAAGTTTCATTCCTATTCCTCTTTTTGTTGATCACTTTTTGCTTATTTCATTTCTTTTCAAACTATATTTAGATACCGAATATGTAGTTAACGATGATCCTCCAGAGGAAAGTTTTCAACGACCACAAAACAAAACATCCAATTTACCAGCATAAATTGACTGCTGAGAATTTGGAAATTGGTATGTAAAGTGTAGTATTAAATTGGCGTTGTCATTTTTATCAATTATATTTATAATTTCATGAAGCGGACTATTCTTTTTTTTTTTATTTCTAACTTATGGGAAATTTTTTCACCCAACAAAAAAGCAAGCAGAAAGAAAGGTTAATAAGAAGAGGAAAAACGCCAAATACGCTACTAATTTCATAGATAATGAAAGACACACTGTGACGCGGTATATATTCCATGCGGACTATGGTCGTGCATCTAAACAATTCAGGTAGAGTTCAGAATAAGAAAGTAAACTCTCACCTGAGTTTGGAGGTTAGATAATCAGATGATCATCTATTTTTCTTTTGTTTTCGCATGACTCACACCACGTGGCTCGTATAAACGAGCCAACACACAAAACACATCACTACGTGGCCCTGCGACTCGGCCGACACGAAGCAAGAGGAACTCTGGCTCGTGTCTGGAAGAGATACTCGGATACACTTGAGCCACGGGGGAGACGTCCAGGTTCCAGCGGTCCGATAGTAAACAATCCGAAGCGAGCAAATTGAGTCACGAATTCGTCTGTTAGACAGGCGAAACGATTAGCGCTGCGCTCGACGCCCCATAGGAAATTTCGAATGGCTGGAAATCGTGTACAGCGAGGGCCATCTGTAGTTTAAGATTCGCACTAATGTTGCGCCGACGAATAATGTCACTCGGACTAACGCTTTTCCAGTTGTTAGCAAAGAAGGCGGAAGTGAATACCGAAAATTCATTCTGTGTCTGGAATCGAACACGAGCACTTGTTCTCAGCTCTAAATTAAAATTTAAATTTAAATAAAAAGATAAGAGTCCAAAAATGACCGGACGAGGATCTCACCGAGGCAAACGCCGAATAACAGGTACGGTTCCATATTCCTCTTCGGTGTTTTAATAGTGAAAAGTGCATAGAAAAGTATAAAATGATCGGTATATGAAGCATGGTGAATCCATGCGGAATCGTTCGCATCGACAAGCAATATTAGTGGTCGGACTCTCGGTTTTTCTTTTTTTTCGGGTTTGAACTGTGAAAGTAGTCTGCGTATGACTATTGTTTATAGGATCATGATTGATATCTCGGATATGAATCGAAGTGACAGGAATTCGTCGTGTAGCTGATTTAACTAAAACTCGTGATCAGTGTTCGGGTTGTAGTACCCTATTGAAAGTTCCGACGTAGTATACGACATAGTATACGGCGTAGTTTGCCACGTAGTATACGACGTAGTTTACTACGTCGTATACTATCCCAATTTCCGCCGTAGTATGCGACGCCGTTTACTACGTCGTTTACTACGTCGTACACTACGCCGTACACTACGTGGTATCCTACGTCGAGTAATACGTCGAATACTACGTCGGAATTTGGTATATCATAAAACTATGGTTTTTACTTATAAGAACGAGTTCCCGCTCGGTGTTTTCCTCATCAACTGCCTCCCTGATAGCAGACGACAGCTTTGCCCTGCCGTCCGCTGCAGGGCCTACCTCTATGAGGACCAGTCCCTTCCTCGTCTCTCGGACACCTCTGATTTTAACGCCAAGGGTGTCCGGTTTCACCTTCATCTTGAGGTCCTTGAGGACCTCAGTATAGCTCCATCCCTGAGCCGGTTTTATCAGGACCGCCTCGGGTCGAGCTCTTCTATGCTGCTCCTTCTTCTTCTTAGTGGGTGCGGGTGCAGCTGGTGTAGCCCCTGCCACACTCTTCTTCGGGGTTGAGGACGCTGCTGCTGTAGCGTGCGTCCTCGGCTTCTTCTTCGCTTGTTTGGAGGCGCCAGACTCAACGGGACTCGGGGTGAGCGCCCGTTCGCGCTTCCGAGCGGGAGTTCCCATGGCTTCTTCCGTCTGGGTCCCCGTTTGGCTGGTTTCTATCACTGCTTCAATCATCTTCTTAATGACGTAGTGTACGACGTAGTAAACGACGTAGTAAAGGGCGTCGTATACTACCTCGGAATTTTCAATAGGGCACAGTTGATATAATTAATTAGTAGAAAATGGCCGCATTGCCAACGCACATCGCTGCCATGCCATGTGCGAATAATCGCTGTATTTCGGCCATATAGATTAGCAGGAATTGGTGACTTCGCGCCTAATTTGAAATTGTTTGATTTATTTTGAATCGTGGCTAACGTAGGCTTCGAAATGTATTGGATTTAAGTAGTTTGGATTACAGGAAATTTTAAACACTGAGTGATTGAATTTACTTGTCGTGTGACGTCACCCCTGACCTCTCCCCTCTTCCGTATTCCACTTTTGAGCTAGTCGCCTAGATTCATTAACCTAGTGACCAAAAACGTTGTAAATTCATCATGGGCCTTCATCCAAACAACCTTAGTTCACATTTTTTCTAATTTTTCTGAAAGTTAGATGGCGCTCAATAAGTGAGTAAGTCAAAATATGTGAAAATAGCAAAATTCGGATTAATAGAAATCATTTAAAAATAAATTCAGGGTTATAACACATGGGCTCGTAAATCACTTTAAGAAAAAAACTCGTGAAATACTAACAATGGAATGTACTGTAAAGTAAATGGTCTCTGGCTCTCTTAATAATAATAATTTTAGAATCTGGGTTAAAAATAAGTAATGTATTTCAGTCAGAAGAATATATTTACTAATTATTCAAGCGTAAAGTTGCTAAGCATCTTTTACTTTCCAAACAATATTTTATTGCAGAATTTGATGAAAGTAATGATGCCATTGTTAAGGAGAATAATATCATTCAACTTGTTAAGTTGGTGAAAGAGAAATCATATAGTTCTGGTATTATCCATATAAAATGTTACTTACATAATAGAAAACTCTATTTTCCTCGCAAGCTATACAAGATAACCAAAAATTTTAGGAATCTAAATTTTTTATCTCAAACAGATCTACTAATCTTTAGCATTTTTCTTGAACAACGTGTATTTTTTATTTTAATCGTTTACGAATAAAAATTGTTAACCTCGAAACGATTTATAAATTTTCTTTCACTTTTTGACTAAACGCACAGTTTTTTATTCGATCGTGATACATGTTATTAAATATTAAAAATTCCATTTTTAGAGACAACTATGCGAGAAACGAAAAAATGCTAAGTAGCGGAATTATTCTACTGGAAGTTAGCCACAAATATTCATCAAACTATTTGTTTTATGAGGGGCATGGTTTTTCTTCTAATCGTGAATCGTGAATCGTGAAATGGGGAATTTTTGAAATAACTTTCTTTCGAAGTTATCTTTTTTTTATGGGATGACAATAAATTTATGTAATAAAATATACATAGTTTGTAAAATTCATATAGTTTTTCAAAACTCAAAAGGGGCGTTATAGTAGACAGAATTCCCTGAATTCCACAAATTCAGTTTGGTGTGATAACTTTCAGGCCGTAGGCAACATCACCAACTAAGAAGAAGATATTTTTAAAATTAAATTTTATTTTATTTCCTAGAGAAATATGTCATTTTTCATTAAAAAATCTTTGAAATCATACCTAGACACGGAGCCTCCTCGCAAGATTTGTTTTCTTTGTATTTTTTACAATTCAGAAAAATAATTTTACTGCTTAAAACAATTCTAATTTTTATTTACGTCTATGGACAGAATATTCTGAGAAATTTTTACGTTTTTTGCTATGATTCTTTTGACAAATGCAAGTAAAGGTTTTAGGCTTTTATTGATTTCTACACTTTCAAATGTCTATGCTTCCAGGTTTTGCGTCTTGAAATATTCAGGTTTCCCAGTTTTAATTTAGAAGCTGCTAATAATTCTTCTTAGATTTTTTCTTAATAATACGTGTCGATTTTTCCTGATTTCATAATATTATTAACAAGTTATCAATGTACGAAAAAATTCTTAGAAGATAAAGACTGTATTTCGTTTTTCATAACAATAGCTTGTTTCCAAAATCAGATATCACATGTCTATAATGAATGTATCTTTGTAACCCCTGATTTTATATGCGCTAATACAATATTGTTTGCATTTTTGAAGTATTTTTATTTTAATTGAGAAGTTTAGGTTAGTTTAGCTTAGGTATCAGTTTGAATCAGATGCAATTCACTGAAGTATTACATTTCTTTCAATTGAATTATTGGCTTAGACGTAGAGTATCGTATTGTGTAACTACTACGTCGAAATTCCAATTTATGGGACGGTAGGGGCCTACTGGAACTTCCTGAATTTCTTCTGGAGTTAAATCCATTACCTTGCCGCTTCCTATGTTGATTGTCACTCGTGTCCTTCTTCTTTTAGAATCATATATTCCAGAAAAAATACCATTGGTCGTCAATATTGCATAAACGTCACCATTAGATGTTGCTAATACAATTTGTTCAAGGATTGGCATGCGCGCATTGCCTTTTTTTCTTGACGTCAATGCAATTGGTGAATCCGGATGAAAAGTGTACCTTCGAAATTCGAATCGCCGGTACTGATTGCTTTTGGGAACAAGCCGAATAATTCCAAGTTGTCCGAGTCCATATCCAAGCACCCGATGATCAGAAGGACTGGCAAGAGGCGATCTGGCAGGAGGAGACCTGGCAAGAGGCGGTCTGGCAGGAGGAGACCTGGCAAGAGGCGATCTGGCAGGAGAAGACCTGGCATGAGGTGATCTGGACCTGGCACGTAGAGGAGGCTCCGGCTCGACAGGAGAATGCGGTGTGAGGCGGGAAGAAAGAGAAGAAGAATGTTGGTAAAGACTCAGGTGCGGGTGGGAAGTACCATGGCAATCGCCATTTGGGTTACAGTTGGATTGTGAACTTAATGCTGCAAGAACAAATAGAAAATTAATTTTTACATTGTCATCTGAATGAGAAAGTATTGATTTTACTGGAAAATTGTCTTTCGCATATTCTATTGAACCTCGACGTCTGCAGATTCACTGTTTAATGAAAAATAGATTTCACTTTGGAGTCTCTCTGTCGTTGTTAACACAGATTCCGTTTTTATAGGACAACTATACTAGATATGAAGAAAATCTTAAGATCATTTATTAAGATTAACACAACACAACATTAGCAAAACGTAACAATTAATAACAATTTCGAAGTGACTCAATGATTTTTGGAAGAGCTGGCGTATTATTTATTAAGAACAACAATTATTCATAATTTCAAAGTGGCTCAATAATTTTTTGGAGAGCTGACATAAGATTTTTCACTTGTACATCAATTGTTTTTAATCGTCTTCTAACGCCCTTCGCGCGTTTGTCACCCTGAGAGAGTGGATTTATGTCGAATATGGACCTAGACAAATAATTTTGTTATAATAATATGTACAAGGAAGGCACGTAACAACTATATACATATAATGAATTCCTAAATGATTACCTTTGGATGAACTCTAACTATTTTGGTAATTCCGGAACGTAGGAATATCCAAACACGTAGTATGCTGAAAAGGCAACTTCAATTTCTTCCACAACATCGATAACTTTAATAAAAATGCTGTTCTCGAGAACAACGGCCACCTGAGCATTAGGATCAAAAACGGTCCTTCCTGATGAAAAAATAACATTTTGTTTACCAACTATCAAATAAAAATTGATTCACCTGAATTAAAAACGATTTAAAACAAGATGACCATTTAATTACAAACTAAACGGGTAACAAACAATATACCTAAACTAAATATGTAATAGTGAAATTTTCAGATAAAAAATGCATTTAAACGCACAAAAAACGACTTTCCAACAAAAAAGTTCAATTTTCAAACAAAGCGGTGAATCTTCGAAAAAAATGAATTTTCAACAAAGTAATTCAACTTTTAACCAAGTAGCTGAATTTTCAACCAAAAGAGAATAATTTTTAACCAAATGGTTACATTTTCAACCAAAAAGACGAATCTTTCTCCAAGAAGATTAATGTTCTAGTAAAAAATATAATTTTTCAACAAAATTGTTGAACTTTAAGGCCAATAGGACGAATTATCTACAAAGCAGTTGAATTTTCAACCAGAAAATATGATTTTTTCACAAAAAAGTTAATATTCTACGAAATAGTTCAATTTTTATAAAAATAGTTCAATTTTTCACTGAATACTTGAATTTCCAACAAAAAAAGTATTTTTCAACTAAATACCTAAATTTTCTACAAAATAGTATAATTTTTGAGCATAAAATCTTAATTTTCAACAAAATGGATGAATCTGCAACAAAAAAAGATGAATTCGCAATGGAAAAAGTAATAGTTGATATTTCAACCCAAGAAGATTTTAATTTGAGATGTAAAACAATTGAATACTTGAATTTTCTACAAAATAGTTTATTTTTCGAACAGAAAACATGAATTTTCTCCTAAAATGATGAATCTGCAACCAAAAAAGGAATAAATGTTCTAAAAATTAGTTTAACTTTAACGATAAAGGTGAATTCGCAATGGAAAGGGTAATAGTTGATATTTCAACCAAAGAAGATTTTAATTTGAAATTTAAAAAAATTGAATACTTGAATACTTGAATTTTGTACAACATAGTTTAGTTGTCGACCAGAAAATATGAATTTTTACCTAAAATGATGAATCTTCAAACAAAAAAGAGAATTTTTCAACGAAGTAGTTGCATTCTAAGCCAAAGCAGATTAATTTACAACCAAACAGTTGCATTTTTAACCAAAAAGAATGAATTTTTTCAATTAGTAGAGATTGATTTCCAATGAAAAGTATTAACTTTCAATCAAAAATATAATATTGACATTTTTAGTTCAAAGAATTATTTCTCAATTAAAAAGAAAGGAATTTCAATAAAATAGCTACTTACATTTTTAACCAAAGAGACGAATTTTCAACTAAAAATTATAAATATTTGATTCAAGCTAAAAGATGATTTTCAACCAAGAAGATTAATTTTCTAAAAATGGAGTAGTTAAATTTTCAACCAAAGAGGTTCTGAAAAAATACACTTTCTACCAAATAGTTCAATTTTCATAAAAATTGTTTTATTTTCAACAAAATACTTGAATATCTTCCTCTTTTTCCTCGTGTATCAGCTTCTCGAAGATATTTTTCTTCTCCTCTTTCGGTATATCTAGGAATTGAAGGAGGGAAGCCGTGACGTGTGATGTGCCTCTTTGGATTTTTGAAGATTGATTTTTCAAAATTAGCTGCTAGCCGAAAAGATCTACGGCATGCAAAAGAGTGGAGCGAAGGACTGAATCAAGTTTTTCCGAACGCCGATTTTCTTTTATCGGAGATATAACTTGTTCAAGCTGAAACAATGAGATATCACAGATAACCTCACAATCGAAAACGTGCAAATCAAATGACACCTCATTTTAGTCCATTCACTAATCTTAAATTTCATAGTAAATCTGCATTTGTGTAATAAATTAAACATACCTCTTAAAGAGAAGAGTGCAGATACTAGAAGACACTTTATCATAACAAGAACATGCAGCTGCATGCGAGCTTGCCACCGGCCATGCTGCGCGCCCCACGTAAGTCGAAACGCGCTTGCGCAGCTCAATATAGCAAACGCGTACATGAATTTCAGTATACAGAAATTATGAAATTCATATACGTAAGAGATGCGCGTTTAGAAACACATGCAAATCAACCTTCGGATACCAAACATGTAAATCCGAAACCAGTCAATCAGCAATTCTCTGTTCGTTATACGATATGTATTAGGTTCTTCAAAAAGCGTTCATGATTATAAAAATTGTGAGTCTCCCTAAATAAACAATGAAAAGAAGTCCCAACACACTTGGATGTGTACGATTCGTGTACGTGCACAGCTGGGAGGGTTTTCGACGTGCAGAATTGGGACTGGCGCTAAGCCCTCAAGCCAATTATTTGTTTAACAAATTTGAAACAAACAAGTTAAAAGTGTACCGTCTGTCCGCGTGCGCAGTTAGAAACGTACCATCTGTGCACGTCTGAATTTCATTATGCACCATGGAAAGCGTACCATCTGTTCACATGCACATTTGCTTGGGTACCATATGTGCACGTATAAATTTAGATATGAAGATTTGGGACTGTACCATATTTGCACGCGCACACACATTTTGAATTTCTCCGGCAAATTTTCTCCATATTAAATTCGTACTCATTTTGGAAAAACACTGATAGAGTTTGAAGGAAATATCAATTATAATAGAATGCAGATGAAATGGCACAAATTTTTATTTCCGGAATGCTTAAAAATGTTTAAAAAAATTATAGATGTATATATTATATAATTATATTTACCAATAGAATTAAGAATAACCTGTAAGAATAAGACCAGATTATAAACGATCCTCATCTCTTCCAATTAGAGGAAAAACTGGAGTTAACAGTGTAGCTAATATGTATTATGTACATCCATGCGAGTACATATTGCATCAAGCTTGTCCTTCTGAAATTATCTTTGAAGGTTATTGTTATACGAGATTGTGTTGAGATTTCGTAAATCAGTTCTAAGGAGGGAAAAAAATTTAATGAACGCTTTAAGACTGCCGTAGCAATTTATATAATCTTGTACTGTTTATGAAAATCCGGTTTATGCATGAAATATGTATGTATGTATGACTGCTAAGGGGAAAATTCTCGCGCGTGGTAAGCAATATTTTGACAATCGTTTTTTTAATACGACTACAATGGTAAACTAAATATTTGACGGAAATGTAGAAGAAAGTTTGCTGTTACACATGAAAATAAATTTGTTTCCTGCTTACGTAATTTAAACGCTTGCGGGCGGCTGAACAACTCGTTTAAACGGGAGAACTTTCTCTTGAATAATCGATCCAGATACTCTGTCTCTCGCTCGCTTACACTATTTGAAGACGAAGAAGTTATTGAACAGAAAATCACTCGATTTTATAAATATTATATTAACTGTCCACGAAAAACACAGTTTTCACCATTTTCACGTCAACACTTGACAGTTGGAGGTTGGGACTCCGATGCTTGGAGTCGATCGAACCTATCTTTCTATCATGTGAGATAGACAGATACGATCCGATTGTGTCCCACTGACAGTTCTTTCTGTTTCGAAACAATCATACTCTCTCTCTCTCTTTCTTTCTATGCAATATTTCTTCTTTGTTTTCTTTGTCGAATATTAGAGCCTGTTGGCAAAGCGAAGCTCATTCGATTGCACGAAATAATCCGAATAATGAATCAGTCCCATCGTCTTCAAGTTGGCTTTCAGCATCGGAGCTCCACTGCTGCTCGGCGTTAGCTCGCTTATTCACTTTGTGTGTGCCTCCTGTCTCGAGTGAACTGTCGCAACGTCATGACGCAGTTAGACATGTAGGCCGTTAGGGCACAGCGCCTTACCGGAGCGCTCCTTTTTTGTCAGGTCTTAGTGAACACCGCACACCCCGCGCAGCACCTCTCAGCCATAACTACGATGCAGCGTCCATTCTTAGAATTACTAACTCCGGGGATCATATCTCCAGGGTTCACTGTATTTACTATTTCGGGCATCACTGTAAGGTCCACTACTAAGTGACACGGGCCTGCGAATATTCTTCAGACTAGTGTACCTAGTTGCTTAAACGTTTAACCGCGTACGCGTCGCATTTCAGCATGACGAAACGCACCGAACAAAGAGTGTGAATTGAATTTGGTCAAGAACTTGCCCATTCATATTTGGAAATTATCGTTATGATTCGTAAAGTATATGATGATGAGTTTGTGAGTGATACTGAAGTTAAATAGTAGTTTATGCGTTTTAAACGTGGTCGCACTACAGTGGAAATCAACGGTCGCTCTGATTGGCTCGTGACGGACAAAACATCGCGAAATTTGCTACGAGCGCGATTTTCAATTAGTTGAAATCGTCATTCAATACTGAGAGAGATGGAAGAAGATCTCGGGATTTCAATAAGTATTGTTCTGGAAACTTTGAGCCAAGATTTGGGGATGAGCTGCGTTCCTGCAGAATTCTTTTCACGGCTGCTGACGGAAGACCAATAGAATTGTCAAAAGGACGATGCTCAGGGCAATTTGAAATCGACGAGAAACAACCAGGAAATGTTCAAAAAGATCATTACTGGGAATGAGTCATGGGTTTATGGCTACGATCCTAAGACAAAGGCCCGATCTTCGCAGTGAAAGACACCTGGATCACCGAGAGTATAGAAAGCGCGTCATAGTGGGAGCAACGTCAAGGCAATGCCAATGGCTAATTGCACAGGTACTGCTAATTGTTTTCTTCGGGCAGAAAGAAGTTGAGCCCCATGAATACGCTCCAAAATGTCAGACGGTAAACAACAGTATTACCAACAAGTTCTAAAAGGATGATGTGACGCAGGCAGAAGGGAAAGTCCTTATTGGTGGAAAAATGGAGACTGGGTTTCTCAGAACGACAATGCAGATCCCCATTTATCGCAGCTTATTCAGAAATTTCTGGCAAAACACGTCCTAACATAACTTCGGCAACCCCAAACAGTCCCGATATAGTTCCCTGTGATTTCTGGCTGTTTGTCAAATTGAGGTATCCTCTAAAGAAGGCGAAAAATTTTGTTAAGTAAAATCTTATTGTAGCTTGTCTTTCCAAAAAGGTAATTTTTTTGCTTCTGATATACTTTTATAACAAAAGTTTATAACAAATTTGTAGATCATTTTGGTTGGTCAACTTTTGTTTATTATTTTTTTTACCTTGTACCATTTTCCAAAAAATATTATTTTTTTATGTTTAATTTTCTTTTTACGATTAGAACGAAAACTACGTATCCTATGAACAAATAATTACAACAAATTTGTAGCTCTTTTTCGGATAAACAAATTTTGTTTATTTGTTTTTTTCGCATCTTATTTCATTGGTCTAAAAATTCAATTTTTCTATTTTTAATACAGTTTTTTACGAATAAATCAAAAACAACGCATTCTATCAAAAAGTGATTTCTACAAATTTTTAGATCTTTTTTTTCTATACAGAATTTTTGTCGAATCATCTTTTTCGCATCTTGTATAGTTTGACCGTAAAATGGAATTTTTGATTTTGCATTTTTTGTGCGGTCAAAATTTCAATTTTCGATTATTCAAGAAAATTCAAAAAGTTGTTGTAATAATCTTGTAGGGTGTTAAAAATACAACGTTTTTCTTCCCTTGAAATTTCTTCATATCGTGCATTGTTTCGCATGAAATGTTCATTTTCGTTTGTTTTTTGGAATTTTTTAGATGCTATAACTCTTGTAATCTTTTTTCACCAAAAAATAGTAGACACTGTTAAATCTTACATGTAAGAACCGACTTTCGCTACAACTGACAAGATTATATACAATGTGACGTCAGTTTTAACAAATTAGGTAAATTCTTTTTTCCCCTTCAGACTGACTAATAATATGTAAACAGAATCTTGTACGTTAATAATCTCTTAAAATAATATCAGCAGGACAATCTTGAGACAGTATTTACTCTAATAAAAGAACAGAATACTTATCTGTTATACTGATAATTATTCTTTTACTTCTGAATGGAAAAGATGAGCGTCGTTTATATTTTGGTCTTATTCTTAGCGGTTATTCTTCATTATATTGGTAAATATAATATTATAAAACATACATATATAATTATTGTCAAAGCTTTTTGTTGCATTCTGCAAATAATAGTTTATCTGATTTAACTCTTCTTCTTTAACAATTGCTTTTTCCAAACAATATCTGTGTTTCTCCATAATGAGTACACATTTAATCTGAATTTATTCATGGCGTGTTACATCATACATGAGTAAAATTAAAATTTATATTTCCATAGCAAAAAAATTGTTTTAGGACGAATTTGTTTGTCGTTCCAGAGTTTGAAAGTATGCAAAAAATATTTGTATTTTCTTTGCACATGAATAATTTTTTTCTTATTACATGAAGCGTCAGAAATGTATTATTTATCTGCGTCTATCAAACTAACACACGCCGACCAAAATTAACTTTTTTTGTATCCAAATACCGGACTAGGTAACCCCAAGGCTTTTGCTGCTTAAAAAAAGAATTCATTATGCACGTTTCTCCTATACGTAAAGATTTCGAGCAGCCGTGTATGAACCAATATAATACGAGCAGCGATTTTTGTCTCAAATCTGCTTACGCCATCGTTTAGTACTCCTTTTTATTCTTTATTTCCATTTTGAATCATCCCGAATAGATTCTTCTTCTCCGAGATACGACACATTAACTATTACAGTTTTATACTAAAAAGCTGACAAAGAAGGCAAAGAAAGCTAATAGGATTGTGGTATTTGACTGATGAAGGGTTAAAAACAATTTTCTATAATATCTCATTATAAAATAACAAAATGTCTCTCTTGAAAGATTAGTACTGACTGATTACTTGCCAGTCTTAAGAATTACATTAGATGTTTTGTCATTTCATAATCAGTTATCAAAGAAGTTAATTTTAAACATAAAAATGTGTTCACGACCAAGAGACGGTACATTATTTCTTATCGACGATCGGTGTATGATTTTCGAAATAAGTTGGCAACGTTGAGGCTCCTGAAAGCTTCCAGGTCTTCAAAGCAAATGTGAAAGAAGCCGAGGATCCGTAATGCTACAGCGGCCACGATCTCGATGCAAAAAAAAAAGAACGGTGAAATAAAGCCTGCAACCAACAACATCAGGGAGCAGAAGAAGGCACGGAGGCGATCCCGACCTGAGGCGGTTCTTATAAAATCGGCCGACGTTTTGGGCTACGCGGAGGTCCTCAAAGACTTCAATCAAAAGGTGAAACCGGACCATTTAGGCCAAATAGGATTGGTATTATAACCATTGTACCTATTGATATGATGCTCAGCTAGTGCTGATTGCATGAAATGATTTAGCCTGACACTACTCTCATGTTGCTATACACGTTGGCTCACTGCCCTCCCGGTTTCTCCAATATAAATTTAGCCACAAGAACAAGCTATTGTATATAGTCCCGGATCACTGACAGGTGCCTTTTTATCTTCAGGATTGTTTAGAAGTTGTCCTATTTTCGCAGGTGGTTGAAATATGGTTTGGATGTTGTGGTTGTTGAGAATTCTTCCTATTTATTCTGTGATACCTTGAATTTAGGGTAGGATGGTGGTCGTTTTTCTCTGTCTTTCTGTAGTAGGTTTTTTTGACCTTGTTTTTTGAGTGTATTTTCTTATTGCTTTATTAAATTGTTTGTTTCTGTAATCGTTTTGTATTAGGATTTGTTTAACATTTTGTAGTCAATGACCGATTGATTGCTTTTGAGATGGGTGGTGGTTCGAGGAGGCATGTAGGTATCTGTTCGTATGGGTAGGTTTGCTGTAAACTTCTTGTCCTAATGTATTATCAAATCTTTTGTGAACTTGTACGGCCAAGAAATATAATTTTCCGTTTTGTTCAATTTCTAGTCCAAATTCCATATCCAATATCCAGTTCACCATGAAAATTGAACAAAACGGAAAATTACCTTTCTTACACATACTAGTTTACAAAAGATCTGATAACACACACTCGGATATGGAGTTTACAGAAAACCCACCAACAAACAGATACCGACATGGCTACGCCCACCACCACCCATCTCAAAAACGATAGTCCATCAACTCCCTTGTATACAGAGCTGTCTCAATATCAGATAAAGATAATGCACAAAAAGAACCAGGAAATGTTAAACAAATCCTAATACAAAACGATTATACAAACAAACAAATTGATAAAGTAATAAGAAAATACACTCTGAAAAACGAGTCAATACAACCTACCAAAGAAAGGGAGAGAAAAACGACCACCATCTTACCCTAAATTCAAGATATCACAGAAAAAATAGGAAGAATTCACAACAAACACAACATCCAAACCATATTTCAACCACCTGTAAAAATAGGACAACTCCTAAACAACCGTAAGGATAAAAAGGCACTTCTCAGTGATCCAATAATAAACGGAGAATCGTGGATCGACTGGCTTGGATTTGTTCGTTTTATCTATTCCATAAAATCCCGTCACATGTGTGTACAAAAACACATTACTTTCTGTCGAAAATAATTTTGAATAAAACAATATTGTCATAAGGGATTCATTATATCCGAACATACAATTATGTTGTTTAAAAAACATTAACTACTATCTCTAATTGCAGGCTTAAGTTCACAGTCCGATCATAACCCTAATAGCGATTCGCCTGGTACTCAACAGCTGCACCTGGCTGTTCATACATCTTCTTCATCTTTTCCTCGCGCACCTCATTCTCCTATGGAGCCTGAGCCTCCTCTACGTGCCAGATCTAGGTCTCCTTCTGCCAGGCTTTCTATTGCCAGGACTTCTGAATATCAGGTGCTTGGATATGGACTTGGACAACTTGGACTTATTCGGCTTATTCCCTATACCAGTCCGTATCGGCGATTCGAATTTCGAAGATACGCTTTACCTGCCGAATTCTCAGTTTCACTGCAATTAAAAGACAATGCCAATCCATTGCTGTCAAACCATGAACAAATCGTATTAACATCATCTAATGGTGACATTTTTGGAATACTGAAAAATAATGGTATTCTTAGTGGAATATATAAATCCAAAAGAAGAAAGCACCGGGTGAAAATAAACATGGGAAGCGGCGAGATCACGAATTTGACCCCACGCGAAGTAGAGGAAGTTCCAGTAGGCCCGACCCGTACAATAAATCTGCACTTTAGGGAGGTAGTTGTAAACCATGATTCTTTACAGCTAAACCAATAATTCAATTTTAAAAAATGTAAAACTTTTTGTTGATTCTGCTTTTTTCAAACTGATACCTATGCTACAGTAGGTACAAAATCCGACCCCTTACGTCACAGCGATTCTTCAAACAACATTATTGAACAATTAGAACTTCACAATTAAATTTAAAAAAAATGTTAAAAACATTCTACAGACGTATGTGAAATCAGATTTGACGAAGATACATTCATAATGGAAATATTATATATGAATCTGGAAAGAGCCTATTGTTATACAAATTAAAATATCGACTCGATCCTCTAGATTTTTTTTATCTTTTGTTCATTCGGTAATAATATTACAAAATCTGATAATAACGACAGGTAATATTTGTGTACAAACATTATTATTTTATCCTAAAATCTTTTTTATTATGTGTCAGCAAAATTGTTCAATTTTTGAGAGTTTCAAGTGAAACAATGATATGTTTATATAGAATGATACCAGGTTGTTTAACAGCTCATATCTTCTACAGAAGGTTGTATGAAATTCTTAGGTTTTGCAAAAACTTTGTTTCATCGATTAATTTTAAGCATTGTGGCTTCCTGCCAGAAACTTGAAGAGCTTCAAACGTTTTTGTTGATTATAATTTATCATTACTCATGTTCATCAAACGAGGTGCTTCGGAATAAAAACTATTGTAATAATGCTCATTCGTTGTTTTCAAATTTCGTTCATTCGCTGTTTTTGTGATTGCTTTATAGAAAGTATTCAATAAGTCTATGCATGTTTGGCAAATATCCATTAGTTAATTTTCCAATACATAAATCTCAGCCTTTTTTATTAATTTTCATCAATGATCAAGTGAAGTGAAGTTTCGAAAAAATGTGGGTATGTTCCCTCTGCAATGGATCAAGTAACTGTCATTGGCATACATTCTTTCTCCAATAATGTTAAAATTCAATATCTATATATATATAATCTATTCCAAATGATTCTTCTATACATATTGAACATTGATTTTTTTTCAAAAAATTGAAGTATCATGCTTCTTTGTTTACTCCTGAGTTGGTATTATACTTTTAATAATCAATACTAGAAATTATAACGCAGCCTGGGGTTAGATTGACACTTCAGTTGTCGAAATACAGAAAAAACTATCGGTAATCTTTTCCCTGATTTTGTAGTAAAGATTACCATAATCAAAAATTACATCATGTGGGTAATGTTTACAATTACACGGCAGTATTCTTCTGCTTCGAATCACGCATGTAAATAACATTTGACAGCACTTACAATTCGGAACACTTTATAAAGTCGCACTTGTCCATCTCGGCTGTTTCACAACCGCCAGCTAAGTTCATTTTAGCAATCAACGAAGATATCTGAGATAATAAAGATAGGAAATTGATTCGAACTATGGTTAGGAATAAATAATGAATCAAGCATTACCCAAGAAGCCGTCTGATTCACCGGAACACACAAGAAAAGTGGTCTGCCCGGTGGACTACACCGACATATTTTGTAATGTTGCAGTTTTACAACTGCAAATTCTATGTTTTGTTTTTTTATGTTTCTTTCAAATGTAAGCAGCTCCTCTCCTTTTCGCGAGGGCTTGTCACGGAACACGGGGTCTGACCGGGGGGTTTTATAGGATTACGGCATTATTTATATCATCGTTATTTTCTTTCATCATTAGTTGTGTGGCTTAATTCTTATTTTCTTTCAACAAAGGCTCTGTTTTATTTGAAGCGGAAAGGTCAAACTCTTTTGGGGCGATAACCGGATTTCTTTTCATTTATTTATGTATTTGGGAATTTCTTTTTGTTATATGAGAAATCGACGAGTTACGTGGGTGGAGGCTGTAAGGAACACAAACTGGGAAGCACACTTGGAATTCTGAATTCAACCTTCAAAAGTACGACGGTGTTCGGGCTGGCTGTGTCGTCCTGTCGATGGTTAGTCGAGGGCACAATTTTTATTTGTACAACATGGGTGAAGTGCGGATGTGAGTTCCGCCTTCAAAACTCCCGCGACTACTACCATTCAACATGGCGTCAGCAGCGCAGCGCATTGGTCAGCGTAGTCGACATCATCTGGCAGCCGACGGAAGCGGAGAAGAGCAGACGGAAGTTCCTACACCATGGACGTGAGCGCGCGAATTCTGAGGGTAAAACTCCCTAGAGGCGCGAAACGGTGCGGATTGCGTTGCGCAGTAGCGTTAAGTATGTCCGGGGCGACATTCTTCCTGTGCGTCGTTCGAGCTTGGCGATAGGCAGGATCTTGAAAAACTGACACTCTTGGTCAGACTTCGCTCATGTGAGCTTTGACAATTTTGTACGGCATTGGTCCGCAATAACGGTTGATTGATTGTTGTTGAAGAAGGCTTCGTCATCATCGTCAAGGTAAGACGGCCAAAATGAAAAACTTTATTTCAAAGTGAATAGTGCGGTTTCAAGTGTGATTCCGATTTAGAAAGAAATCTACTCCACGGCGGACTCGCGCGCGGCTTTCTGTTGGGGGTTTCCATTTGGTTGGCGCTTTCCGGTCAAAATTATATCTTTTAACTTGGCTTAACTTTGTTTCTCGTACTTTAAAATTGTTTTAACTTTGTGGTTTAGTTGATTTGTTTTTGTGCACAAATGTTTTCTTGCGCCCTAGTAATTTTGCTATCGCGAACTACGAAAGTTTGGCTTTCCCGCTTCCCAGTGGTTATCTGAGGGAAGTTATTATAATTTATTCGAATATTTATTTGTGTTGAAAATGGCTGCCTTGGGTCAATTCGTTCGTTGCGACATACTTTTAATTGTAATTGAGAATCGGGTTTAACCTAAACTGTTTGCTTATCGCTTATGTGCTTCTTGTGAATTTCACGGCTTGTGAAATGAAACTGGCTGCCTTGGGTTTGATTCGTTTGTTGCCGCATTGTTTTTAAAATGCAATTGGAAATCGTGTTTACCTTAACCTGTTTGTTGATCGCTTATGTGCTTCTTATAAATTTTGCGGCTCGTGGAAAATTAACGATCTATTTTTTTTATATGCAAAATTTTATGTAACACTGTTTATCTTGGTCGCGATGCTATGTGCGGATTACTATTATCTGTGAAAGTTCTGTTCTATTCGATCTCATTTGAATATAAATCATTGATTATTTTTACTAAACATGTTTTTTTAAGTTTTGGTTTTGTTTTGCGAAAATCCCTCCCTTCATTCTTTGCATGTTGAGATTTTCAGCATACCCACGCTACTCTCCGAAATGATGAGCTGGAACCGGAAATAAGAAATAATTTTCCCTTGTGTGGGATGAATTTCCCAGTCATAAATAACGTTCTTTTGTATAAAGCGAACAAATTGAATCGACCTTTAAATCTTGTTATTTTACTAATTTTCTGGATTTTTACAGATTTTACAGTTTCCCAGTCGATCCTGAAAGGAGCTGGGAAACGCCGTTTTAATTTATAGGTTTTTGGGGTCGCTAAATCCGAAGACGGGGTCTAAATAACCCAGTTGGCTCATATTTCTTCGAAAAACGCAAAAATAGATGTAAAATCGAACAAGAAAATGACTGTGAACAAAACAAATGACAGATCGCGCTCGAATTTCACGTCAAAACAAATGACTATCAACAAAACAAATGACAGATCGCACTCGAACTTCACGTCAGTAAAGAGGGCAGTGGTTTTGATGTGACTGTCATGGAGAATAGACATAAGAAGCCCAAAGTCCTGTACATTGACTCCACCAAAAACGAGCATTTTTCTGTCGAATTTACAATAACGCATCGAACTGCTAGATCTTCTCAAACGCGGCGCTAGTGTGGTACGCGTAACGATGACCGCCGTCAAGGTCCGTATAAATATAACCTGTGATATAACCCTAAAAAAAATCCTAAATGGCTAAAACAATTTGTTGACGCATTACAAAAAAAATTTGGGGTATAGAAACTGTTATATTCAAATGAAAGTCCGATATTAGTTCTGTGATATGTGTGCGTACAAGATTGAAAACTGATCAGTTATATACTTACTGTTTTCCACGTTTGTGCAATAAATCTGAAGTACCTACCACGTCCATTGCAGAATGACTTACTAGAGCCATAACTCGGACAGTATTGTAACCCTTTTTATACGACAAAAATTTGCTTATTTTCGGCTACATTACTTTGGTCTCCTTATATCTATTTTCCATGGTGACTGTATTCAGTGGCTTCCTTATTTACATTTTTCTATAAACTGTAATAAACTATGAACTCCCAAATTAAAACACATCATGTCTTCTAAGCGCTATTTCAATCGTAATTCATCCACTTCCACCATAGCGCATGATTGCGTGGGTGATCCTGATGCATTTTCCTACATATGTGGTAAATTCGAATTCTCAGAAAATCGTAGATTAATCAGTGATGTCAGAAAAACATTTTATAGAAGATATTTTGGTGTGTCTTCTAAAATTTCTTGGAAGATCAAAACCAAAGTGAAAATTGGGTTCCTCACAAAGTTTGCAGTGCTTGTTCTAGTGCATTCAATCGATTGAAAGGCAGAGAAGGAAATAAGAAAACCCTTAAGATTCAAGAACCTACGATATGAACGAAAACTCTTCAGAAAGAGGAATGCTACTTTTGTATGACAAACCTGACAGGAATCAATGGAAAAAAATGCTATCGAATATCCTGATATACCTAGGTTCACTAAATTTGTTAAAAATAACGATGTTACAAAAAGCTTAAAAAATCTGTACCTTGACAGCCAGATGACTGAAGCTGAAGAAAGTGAAAGTACTGGTGAAGATGCCGATGATGATAGTGATGAAAGTGAGATTTCAGATGATGTTCATGATGAGGATAATGATGAAAGCAGCGATGTTGGTACAGAAGAGTACATACCACACAATGAAAAGAATAAAGTTCCTGAGCTATTTATGTTTCAAGAATTGAATTTTTTATCGCGAGATCTATGTCTTTCTGAAGATGCTTCAGAGCATCTTGCTTCCGTTTTGAAAAAAAGAACTTATCAGCTGAAGGGGTAGAATCAAGTTGCTACAGAAATCGAGAAGAAGAGTTTAGACAGTTTTTTACTTCTGGAGAAAATGATAATGGAACGTTAGACTATTGTAAAAACATTGACGGGTTAACGGAAAATTGGCGGCTATTCATTGACTCTTCTAAGCGCAGTCTAAAAGCAGTGTTATTGCATAATACTAATGTTTATCCTTCAATTCGAATCGCACATTCTACGGAACTGCAAGAGCATTACAGTAACCTAAAATTTGTTCTGGAAAAAATCAATTATTCAACTCATAAGTGGAAAATTCGCGGGGATCTTAAAATTCTTGGAATCGTTTCAGGACAGCAATCAGGATATACAAAAACACCTTGTTACTTGTGCTTATGGGACAGTCGAGATCGTGTTCGTTATTACACAAAAAAATGGCCAAAAAGAACATCGTTTGAGGAAGGACAAAATAATATAATTAAAGATCCTCTAGTTGATCCAAAAGAAGTTTTGATTCCACCCCTTCATATAAAGCTGGGTCTTATGAAACTGTTTGTTAGAGCGCTTGACAAAGATGGCGATTGCTTTGCGTTTTTGGAAGATCAATTCCCACAACCTTCCGAAGCAAAATTAATAGAGGGGATCTTCGATGGACCGCAGATAAGAAACATGTTGCAGGATCCAGAGTTCATTACAAAAATGTCTGACTCTGAGAAAGATGCCTGGCTTAGTTTTAAAAATGTTGTAAAAAAACTTTTTAAGTAATAAGAAATGTCCAGACTATCAAAATGTGGTTTCAGAAATGGTAACAAATTTTGATAATGAAGAAATAATAATTTTGCTCGGAGGTATGAATTGGCTTGATATGCAACGCTAAGGCACTGACTATGTTGATCCAAAAACGGATGTTAACAGGGAGAAATTAATTAGCTTATTCTTTGGAAGAGGCTTGTTTATTACAAATACCTAGTTCAAGCATACTTTGATGCAGATGCATACTTTGGTCTAGTGTGAAAATAACATTATAATCAACTGTGTTTTAGTTAATGTGAAACGTGAAAAAACTAATAAATTTAAATTTAAAATTTAGAATTTAAAATTTAAAGATTTTTCGGGTTTCAATCGTGTGCGAAACTATGAATGTTGCCGACGTTTCATGAACATTGCAGTTCACTTCTTCAGGGCTGACCTGAAACTAAAGTTTCAGGTTATGTTGTTCTTATCTATGTATTCTCTACGATGCCTGTGATTGGCCAGAGTGCCCCATGGTGGGGACTGCTTGAACTTGATTGGCCAATCAAGTCCTTTTTAAAAAACCCGGGAGGACGGAAAGCCAAATCGGATTGGTATTATATCCATTGTCCCTATTGATGTTATTAGGGTGTTTCAAGATTTCGATTGCTTCTCTATGTTTTCTTGGAAATTTATTGTACGTTTTGGCAATGACGGTTGTTTTGTCAAATAAAATACTATGTCCTGTTTCGATATGATGCTCAGCTACTGCTGATTGTGTGAAATGTTTTAGCCTAACTTTACTCTCATGTTCCTTTACACGTTGACTTACCGCCCTCCCGGTTTCTCCAATATAGACTTTACCACAAGAACATCGGTCATCAATTCCCTTGTATACAGAGCTGTGTCCATAACAGATAAAGATAACTTACAAAAGGAATTACAAAATGTTAAACAAATCCTAATACAAAACGATTACACAAAGAAACAAATTAATAAAGCAATAAAAAAATACACTCAAGAAAATAAGTCGACACAACCTACTAAAGAAAGAGAGAGAAAAACAACCACCATCCTACCCTACATTCAAGGTATCACGGAACAAATAGGAAGAATTCTTAACAAACACAACATCCAAACCATATTTAAACCACCCGCAAAAATAGGACAACTTCTAAACAACCCTAAAGATAAAAAGGAACCTTTCAGTGATCCGGGAGTATATCAAATCCCTTGTTCTTGTGGTAAAGTCTATATTGGAGAAACCGGGAGGGCGGTAAGTCAACGTGTAAAGGAACATGAGAGTAAAGTTAGGCTAAAACATTTCACACAATCAGCAGTAGCTGAGAATTATATCGAAACAGGACATAGTATTTTATTTGACAAAACAACCGTCATTGCCAAAACGTACAATAAATTTCCAAGAAAACATAGAGAAGCAATCGAAATCTTGAAACACCCTAATAATATCAATAGGGACAATGGATATAATACCAATCCGATTTGGCTTTCCGTCCTCCCGGGTTTTTTAAAAAGGACTTGATTGGCCAATCAAGTTCAAGCAGTCCCCACCATGGGGCACTCTGGCCAATCACAGGCATCGTAGAGAATACATAGATAAGAACAACATAACCTGAAACTTTAGTTTCAGGTCAGCCCTGAAGAAGTGAACTGCAATGTTCACGAAACGTCGGCAACATTCATAGTTTCGCACACGATTGAAACCCGAAAAATCTTTAAATTTTAAATTCTAAATTTTAAATTTAAATTTATTAGAATGAATCATCGTGAAAGTATCAAATCTATTATGTGAAAAAACTAGTTAGGGGAAACAATGGCCAGGCTGCTCGAATGGTTGGTATTACCACTGGAATGCTTCAGAACAGTGGCGAATGTTTTGTTTGAGTGGCTGAATGAGTTGATGATTATATAAGCTAAGAATGGGGAACTTTCACATGATTGGAGAAAGAAAGGCTATTATTATCGTTATATTAAGAACCGTGTTCAAAATATTTACCAAAATACTTATTGTGGAGGTCACGGAAATAGAACAAGAAAGGACCCGGGAAGTCTGATGTGGATTTATGTGAGGGAGATCATGTGTGGATCAGATATTCAGCTAGAGACAGATAATTGAAAAAAGTTCAAGGGTAGACAAATAAGTTTTCTGTGAGTTTGTTGATTTGGAAAAAGCCATCGAAAAGGCCATCTATTCTGAAAAATAGTATAAGACGAATAAGAGGCTCATTGAAAGATCAACTTGAAAAGTTTAACAACAGATCAGGCAATTCAGAACTGTGACTTCTTCCAGTCACATTTCAAATGTTTTTTTTCTTTTAGAAATTGAATGAACAGGTGTTTTTTTTTCTTAAAATATAGAATTCCAGCTTATCCCTCAAGCGATTTTTATGTATATGAACTTCAAAAAAATTAGCATGGAACAAGGAAAAAATACGTGTTAATTTATTTTTAAATCAGATTAATTTACGGGGGTAAGCATTTCAAAAATATAAAATTGCTACTTTTATTGAGCCAAAATACATCTGATTTGAAGCAATTCAAAAGTCTTACAGCCTAATATTATATCCTTTTAAGAAAGGGTATAGGTGAAACGTGGGGGGATTAATACTTTTTTCGAAATGTTTGTTTGTGAAATTTGCCGCAAGTATTCCTGAAAACAGTAATTTTTTCTTTGAAAAATCTATTATTTGCTCACTACATGTGAATGTGCCACTATTATTACCGGAATCCGTGCAGAATCTATGAAAAGTGGTACAGTCAGATGGATTGAATAACTTGTCAATTAAATAACTTGTGGCAGGAATTATAGGTCTCGCCAGAATGCAATTAATTAGCAAAAAAATATTGACATCAGCAAAAGAAAGCGTGTTAACTATGGCAGACTTAATACGCATCATTAAAATTTCACCTTCAGTATTATAAACGGACGCGTTTATAGGATTTACAATATCGCTTCCGTCTAAAAATGTGTGCAACTTTTCAAAATCTTTTTTTTTCGTCCTGGCCATCTTCATCAGACTGAGCATCTGACCCTTCTGCGTCAGTTTCGAATAATGTAAGAAGATCCTCATTTTGTACCTTGAAAAATGTGTTTTCTATATATTTTTCCAGAATATTTTAAAGTATCTTTGACATAAGGAACATAAGAAACCTGATTGTAATGATTATTATTTTAGAGTTGAAAAGTTGTAAATTGTTAGGTTTTTATTTTTTGAACTGTTTTGGCATTTACGCCCTTTTAATGTGCCAGGGGGTGAATGAGTCCCGAGAGACAGGAAGGGTCCCCTGGGACAAAGGGGGTCCAGAAATACAGGTTAGGGACCCGGGTTCACGGGGGGGGGGGGGTGTTGGTCTTAGGGTGGGTCACAAGGGATATTTTCATTCCTGTGGGTGGGGTCTCCTGCGATAAGGGGGGTCTGGAGGGATTTATTGGGTCCCGAGGGATGGGGTCAATTTTTTTTTAAAAAAAAAATGAAATTTTCTGGAAATTCCTACAAAAATTCACATATGAGAATTTGTGAATCGGAAAATTCACTTTCAAATTTAAATGTTTTAGTGTTTCGAAAACGTAATTTGAATGCAAGATTTTATTTGGAGTGTATGATTTGATACAAATCTCGGAATTATTTGATAAATTTTTCTATTAAAAATCAGAAACAAATTTTCTGGAAATTCCTGTATAAATTCCCATGTGGGGATTATGGAGTGGAAAACTTGACTCTCGAATTTCGAAGATTTAGATTTTCTTAAACGTACTTTAAATGCGAGATTTTATTACGAGGATATGGTATAATACAAATCTCATAATAATTTGATAAAATTCTTTAATCAAAACAAGAAACAAATTTTCTGGGAATTTTTATATAAATTCCCATATGGGGATTTGGTAAGTGGGATACTTTACTTTTGAATTTCGAAGATTTACAGTTTGAAAAACGTAATTTGAATGTAAGATTTTATTTGGAGGCTATGATTTTATTCAAATCTCATAATAATTTGATAAAATTGTTTATTTAAAACAAGAAACAAATTTTCTGAAAATTCCTATATGAATTTTTATGCGGGGATTTGGTAGTGGGGAAAATTGCTTTCGAATTTCAATAGTTTACATTTTCGAAAACGTAATTTGAATGCAAGATTTTATTTGAAGGGTATGCTTTGATACAAGTCTCATAATAATTTCATAAACATTTTTATTCAAAACGAGAAAATAATCTTCTGGGAATTTCTATATGAATGCATTGTATATAATTTGTATTGAAGAAAGTTTTTTGGGAACCTTAACAAATGATGGGGGTCATATTCAAAAAATTAGTTTAGATTCTTGTTGCATGGCTAAATTTGAAGGAAAATGTGTAATTTCCAATTTCCGGGCGCTATGCAAAAAAATAAAAAATAAAAGAATTCCAATGCATTTTTGGAGCACCCTATTGTATAAACGCGAACTACTTTCTGTGCCATATAATACCTGAGGTTTTGCCAATTCTCTTATTTTTCGTCCCGTCGCATACCTCCATTATCCTATCGACCCGGCATACCACATCTCAAAGCCATTAAGAGGCTAGATCGGGGCACCTCCGGACGCTTCTGGGACCCCTGCGGATCCCATTGGGGTCACCCGAAAGGTGACCCTGCTCGCCCCTAGATAGGGTCGATAATCTAGATCCGCAACGGCTCTGATTGATGATTCGGGAAGACCCACGACTAGAATCCAGCCTGGATCCCTGCCTGTCGGAAAACACCTTCCACGAATCAGTTAGCAGGGACAGGTTCTGAAAACTCAGGCGCCCCAGAACGGTCGCCGGATTCTCGGGGTTGCCGGGAATCAGTACGGTCGCTCTGCGGTACCTTCGCAGACACTCCGTCCCCTTGACTTCCAAGTTCAGACCTTCTTTAAGCCTGAACGTTGGGGTTTTCTGTACGATCCAGTCTGTGGACCAGACGTTAGCGGCCTCCACAACGATGGCCCCCGACCTAATGAAGATGTCGTTGAATCTGGTAGCACGTCTCTTGAAAGGTAACGCGTCAATCGCTTCTGAGATTTTATCCCTTAACCTGACCAAATTCTTGAGAGTTAGGCAGTTATCAGGATAACCCGACGCAACGACAACTTTCACCAGGGCGTTGTTGGCCATCTGCGCAAAAGTAAGACCCTGTGTTACCAGAGGAAGTGGCTTTGGAGCCCTTCTTGCTCTTGCCTATCGAATAAGCCTGAGGGGTTGCTCCGGGTAAAGTTTCCGCAGCCACTGCCCCCTGTAAGGAGCCTTGGCTGATGATCGAGAGACGCGCAATGCGGGCTCTCTACCTTTGTGCTCCAGAACGGCTCTTCTTCTTTACGGAGAGTTCCGTTAGTTGCGCTCCGACGGCTTCGGCAAGATTGTCTCCACCGTCATCACTATTCCGCACCGCCTCTGGTGGGTTGCCACCTACTGAGCCTCCCACTTTTGGCAGTGGGTTAGATGAGGGACCCGGAACAGATCCCTCATCGTTTATATTTGATTTTTTGTTCTTTTTTTGTGACATTTTTGTCCCACGAGAAGCTACGGAAATAAGAAACACCCCCCATAGAGCCCCGCTTGCAGGGGGCGTGTCTAAATACTATGGGATTCGACCTTGTGCCCTAAAGTCTCCGTTAAGACACCTCCTTAGAAAACCCCCGCCTGACTAACTCTACTGAGGTGTGCAGGCCGGAGCGTTCAAGGATTTGTTGACCCTTGTGCCATTCAGCTCTTGACACGGCGATCACATCTTAGCTTGGGAGCATGAGAACTCAAGCTCTTGATATTCCAGTGGGCTTTGCCATTGCCCCCTGGAAGGATCGCTCCTTGGTTTCAGTCTCCCCGACAAGTGTCCGTCAGTTCCCCAGACTAGCCACACCTCGCGATGCAGCCCCTCAGGTACATATCACTTGCATTTTTTTAAAATGTAAATTTTATTTTTAAGTAACTAGACACAACTTTTTGGTTACATAGTATTTGTTATTTAATGCTTATGCTTAATACAAAAACCGTATTTTTAAACTATTTGAGCACAGTTATAAAAGCTGTTTTTTAACATCATTAATCAAACAGCTTTATAGAAATTTATATCGCTTTTTTACCAGTGGCAATAACACAGCTCAAACTTATATGTAAGACTAATACACCTGTATGCATTGAGAAGTCTGTAATGTAAATTTGGCTTGAAATGTCATAAATATTTTCTAGTTTTCTAATTCGGACCTTTCAGTGCATACAAGAGTATTAGTAGGGACTTCATCAAGTCCTCTGAACTAAGAACGTCATCTGAACAGATAAATTAAATCAGTTTATTTAATGATCCTTTTGAAAGCAAAATAAAAAAATTCAATAGTTTTCTGAATTGAATTGAAAATATAAGTGAAAAAATCATGTAAGACTCCTGTATTCATTAAAAGTTCTAAAAGGTAAATTTGGCTTAAAATGTCATCATAAATATCTTCTAGTCTTGTGATCCAGACCGCTCAGCGCATACAGATGTATTAGTGGCGACCTCATTAAGTCGTTTTAATTAAGAACGCAAAAAAAATGTAGTAGTTTACCTTGCGGACCGGCTGAACGTTGAATCTTTTTATAAATTTTATATTTTACTACTTGAATTATTTTTTATTCAGCGTACGCTAAAAAATAAGATTTTCAAATATGAAAATATGAAATTGATCAAAAAATTAACGTATAATTATATTGCAATAATTTAGATGATTATTCTACTCAAGGTGTCCAGCGATTCTTAGGAACGAAATTAAAGGTCTTTTCCAGGCTTTCTAACCCAAGAAGTTTAGTTTTTCCAGGTCTCCTCTTTTACATCAAATAGTGAAATGACCATTTGTTATAAATGTAAAAAATGAGCCATTTCATTTTTTTATTGGCCAACAAGTGTCAAAGAAAGCAGAACCATAAATAAACAAATTCTTGATTTTTTGCAAACAAAAGTTATCTTTGAAATTCTTGAAATCTTTGTAATATCTTTCGAAATCTTGGTGAATTCGTGATAATCTCTTAAACTACTAAACATCCTTGTGAATACTAAAAAATTCTTTGAAATCTTTTTAAATTTTTAAAAAATATTTGAAATCTTCAAAATCCTTCAACTCTGAAACCTTTGTGCAATTTTTATGAAATATTTGGAATATTTGTGAGAGCTTTCTTTAATCTTTGTCAGTAAAATCTTTTGTGTTCATTTGAAATCATTGAAATCTCTTGCACACTTCTCTTTGTTGAAACATTTTGAAACAGTTTAACATCTTTGAAACATTTGTGAAATCTTTCGGATTCGTTTGAAATCACTGAAATCTTTGAAATTGTTTAAAATCTTCCAAATCTGGTATACTGCACCCTTTTTGAAATTTTTGGAATTCTTGTATCTTTTTAAATCTCTATGAAAATTTTATGAAGCCTTTCAAATATTTATGAAAGCTTTCTGAAATCCTTTGTATTCATTTTGAAATAATAAAAATATTTTCAATCTGTTTTAAATCTTTTGAAATCTTAGAAATCTGGTTTGCTATACCCATTCTAAAATCTTTATAATCTTTTAACTCTTTTGAAAATTTTAAAATCTTTGTCAAATCTTTTGAAATATTTGTAGAATTTTTCTTCAATCGTTGTTTGTGAAATCTTTTTTTATTCGTTAAAATCATTGAATTATTTGAAATACTTAGGGAAATCTTTTCAAATCTTCTAAAATGTTTTGAAACTTTTGAAATCTTTATCAAATCTTTTTGTATTCATTTGAAATTATTAAAGTATTTTTAACGAGTATAAAATCTTTTTATACTTTTTACAGGAATTTCCTGATTTTTGCTATTATTTTCAAAATCCTCTTGAAAGCTTAGATCTTCTTATACATTTTTTTAAACTTCCATTTTGGGTTGCAAATAGGGTACCGTAGGGACATAATCTTGAAAATAGGGTACTTTAGGGACCTGAACTGAGTTCAGGGTGCAATAAGCGATATAGGGACCGGTCTGTGAGGCCTGTTATCAGAAATTAGATTGTAAACAAATGTACACCTCCGGTTCAACATAAATAGCCAGAGTATCACCATTAACGTATTCCCCGAGGCAATCCTTTCTCTCCGCTTCTGAGTCACTTGACGTTTTACCTTCCTCTTAAGACGTGTTATGAGTTGCGTCGTTCTCTGGAAACTCTTTTTCGACTTATTTTTGGTGATGAATCAAAGAACCTGAAAAAATGGCTCTAAATATTTTATTTAACAAATCAATACTCTGCTACGAAAAAATTTACGTTGTACACATTCGAACATTTTATGAAAAGTACATGTGACACAATAAATAAGCCCTTACCCATTATTTTCTTTTTTTTCGTGGCCCTCAGATTGTCGCAAAACTTTCCAATACATGTGGGAATACACGTTTTATAGTGCTGTACGTTAACTATATTCGTCGGTGGTTCTAGGAGCTTTGTTGCCCAATGCTCAAAACCACCTGCAATGTAAAATCATGTAGAACTCCTTTTCTCTTAGTCTATCTGTGTATTCCCTGTTTCCTAAGTGTTCTTGTACAAGCGCTACCTGGTGTGCCTACCTGGTAAGCATTATTAAATTTCTTCTTTTTCTTTCAAAAACTGCCAAATTGATGTCATCTACAAACAACAGCAGTTTGGGATCACGTACAGATATAAATGAATCAGTTGCTGAAAAATCCACTGTTAATATTGTGGTAGAACCTCCTCTTCTAGAAGATATAGAATTAGAATTCTTATCACCAAAAGCAAAACGGGCGAGAGGAAGGCGTACACTAGTGACTGCTAAGCTTTCTGCGGCCTTAGATAAAAGTAAGATCAGTGACAGGGATGCATTTTATGTTCTGATTCCAACTGCCGAGGCAATAGGCCATGATGCCTAGGATTTTGTTATCAGCGAAATTGCAAGCTGCTGTTGTGCACTGGGGTGGTAAGTTACTTCCAGCGTTAACAGGGAAGGAGACCGTTGATCGACTTCCTGTGATTCTTTGGAAGGGCGATGCTGAACAACTTTTTGGAGTTCCTGTACTACAATCTGGGACTGGAAAAGAGCAGGCTTCTGCTGTTTATGAAATTCTTGTTAAATGGGATATCCAAGATTGTGTTGAAGCATTAGTTTTTGAGACAACAGCATCGAATACTGGAAGTTATAGAGGTGCGTCGGTTTTATAAGAACATTTTTTACAATAAGATCGTTTCTACTTTGCTTGTAGACATCATATATATTGTAACCTCTGACTTTTCAAAGGAAAGGATCGAAAATCTCTTAAGGACTTTGTTTTAAGAATTTTCACTTTCAATATATGACCTTTTCTCAGGTCGAAATATAGAGAGAAATATTTTCTCTTTTCTGGTGTACAGACTTAGCCGCTTTCTTAACAGGGTGTGGAATATAATTCTGGCCCACTTATGAGAGGGTAAATGTTACAGCAGATCGTGAATTAAGCTATACGACTTCTTGGACCCGGGCACAAGATATGATGTTGCTCAGCTCGTCTTTCGTTATAATTCAATTTCCTTCAAATTCAATATTTCAATATTTATGTCGCATGCCTCAATGTTCTACAAGAGAAGTTATTTTTAAATCAGACCGAAATAATCGCGATAATAAATTTTGCCAGAAATGTGTTCAATGTATTTTCAGGAATGCCTTCAAAAATCATCAATTGATTGTCGTAGTCTGTACTCAAAAGAAAAAATTTTGTGGACAGGGTTAGAAAATATAATCTTCGTCCTCTCCTATAGGAACCCTGTCGTTTTGGAGAAAAATTGCAGAGTTAGAAAAATTGCTCTAAATCCACAACGCTTCCCACACTTCAGAAAGATGTATGAGACTAGCTGAGGGAGATGCAGTCTCCGGCTACTCTCAAGGTACTTCCTAAAGAAACCCGCGAGCTGCCTCCCCACACCCAACTGCCTGTTTCGGGCCGCGCGGCTCTTTTTATAGACTGCGCCCTTCTCCTTGCTCTCACTTTACGTAAGAGATCAGAGGTGCTATAATGGGAGGCTGTGGATTCTGCGCTCTCTCCTCGCTCCTACAATATGTAACTTTTCGGTGCTTCATCGCAGGAGCTAGGAGTTTTGCGTTAGCCAAAGCTTTGTATTGTGACCCGCTGGTTACAATATGAAGTTATTCTTAGAAGCGCTTTAGAGGATAAAAGGGCAGAACTACAGGTCCGACTGTATTGATCTTTAAAAAGTTTCAAAAGGCTTGGTCTGCAATCAATGCTCATAATTTCCGATCAGGGATTGAAAACGAAAAGTTCGGAGGACACTTTCATCAGGGCGACATATCTCGAATCCTTGACTTTGTTAAAAATGCTTTGAAGGAACAGCAGCCTAGAGGGGATTATAGGAAATTTTTGGAATTAGTAATAATTTTCCTTAGCGTAGTACCACCTCGTGGACTATTTTTCCGTATTCCGGGGCCATCCATCATGCGATATGGATGGTAAAAGTTATTCATTGCTTGCAATTTTTCTCCTTCGTCGTTAATTTGTAATAGCTCCAGAAGAAGAGAATGCGATATGTGCTATTTGTATTTTTATTATTAAACTGTACGTCGAAGCACAGTTTTGTGCGCTTTCTGCTACCGAAGCACCTTAGTTGGATTCCAAGGTTTTGTCAAAACTTTATGAATATCAAGCTGTCGATCCCGGTATCTCTCGTGTTGCATTAGAAAACCTAATGAATCATTTATGGTATTTAAGCTCTGAGACTGTCTCATTACGTTTCTTCAAACCTAAATTTTCATCAGAATCAAAAATCAAAATGGTTATTGGTTTGAATCGCAAAACAGAATCATCGAATGAGAATGTGAAGCGAGTACAAGTTCAAATCCTTGAGATCCCAGAAATGATTAAAAATGGTTTTGTTCAGGGACTGGAGTTAGTGAGTAAATTGAAAGTTGTGAATGATTCGGCTGAGAGAGGCCTCGAGCTTATGGAAGAATATAATACATTATTTACCAAAAACTAACAACAGAAACAGTATGTGCGCCAGATTGGGAGTGAATATCGCCGAAAGTTCCCAGGTTATAAAAAAGAGTCATTGTCTAAGCGTCACTTTGTCCGATTAGGCTCAACTTTTGCAGAAATTATTCCTACATGACATGTAACCAAACTGGGGGTAGCGTGAAGAATATTCAATCTTTGAAAATAATAGCCACCCTAATATTCATTCTTTGCGAATTCTAGGGGAGGATACGTACTTTGAATAGCCATGACCTTCGTTGGATCTAAGCGATCTGTCGTTTCTTTTTTCGTCGCACGATTTGAAGATTTCCCTGTTATTGAACTGGTTATCAGAATGTCTTCTCCAAAGACTGAGCGGGCTACATTTCGAGCAAAAAGCAACGGGATGTTCCCCGAATTTATGACAAGGCCATTCCGCTTCATGGCATCAATCCAAATATCGCCACCAAGACGGATCTGAAACATAAAGATATTTCAAATCTTTATTACCTGTTATTTAAAACAATTACATAATCTTAAAAGAAATGCTGTGAAAATGAAACTGTGTTCCATTGTAATCTTTTAAGATTGGATAACGACTTTGAGGTTAAAGGTAGGAGTTTAAAATCAAATAATTTCAAGTATTGTGCAATGTAAGGTTAAAACTAACCTCATAATTTGCGAAATGCAATGAATAAAAAATATTAATTATAAATTTTTGGGGTTCAAAATTGGAAAATCTTCATAATAGGACCTTCAACTTCAAATGTAAGTGTTCATAACTGGGCCAATTAAAGATGAAAGAAAACCCAATGTAATCTTGAAATTGTAACCTGCTTCCTCTTGATCGTCCTCTCATTTTTTAAATGCTTTTATTCGCTTTTAAAATCCGGGTATCTTCCAATTCTTTCAATTTTGGATCTCGGTCGAAGGACACTACTCCAGCTTAGAATCACTAATGGATTTTAGAGTGGCGTCCCCGTTCTCCCCTCATAGGAGTCGGAGCGCCACACGAGTACGATCGTAGAACTACTGAGTGAGAGGATGAGCAAAGGACAAGGACAACTGCCAGGTTTGGTAACCCGCAGCGTGGTGGCGCATAGTCGGGGTGCGTTCTGTGCCACGCAGAACCTCGAGGTCTCCTGCTAGTCGATGGTCCAGTGTGATATATATATATATATCGTAAAATTAAATATTATACACTAATACTCACAACTAAGTTAAAAAGAACTGCTTCTTGAAAGTACGAAGCTATCAAAGAATCAAATCCCAGAGTATTAGTAAGGGATCGTCCATATATTACGTAAGACGTTTTTCTTTTGTTTATATCGTTGTGTCTTTCTCAACTTCACAGCCATTTTATTCTCGTCTTGATTTAAACAAAAGAAAAACGTTTTACGTAATATATGGACGCTTCCTAAGTTCACTTTTCAACATCTCTCGTGCTTCTTTCATTTCCGCCAGCATGGATTGAACTTTTTTTTGCGATTTGAGCAATATTTTCCATTGATCCGTACTTCCTGACATAGTCTCTAAAATATTGGACTATAACAGAAAGCTTCGTTCCGACGTTCTTTTCCCACTCAAGAAAAGTATCTCTTTCAATTAACGTACTGGCATGTGTAAGGAAATGTTTCTTGTGTGTTAAGTGTGGCCTGTGAAATGATAAATTATTTTTTAGGGTCATCGCCTCCTCTTTTTCCTCATCATGACTTTTTGCTTTTGGATTATCCCTTCTATTCAAGGTCACTCTTTGAGTTGCATAAGTGAGAGCTACAAGTCGCATTGCTTCGTCTATCTGCAGCTTTTTCGACAGCTGATCAGTTAATGATTCTAGAAGGTTTTCTTTTTCTTTGACTGGGTTCCCATTGTTTCTCATTCAGGGAGTGACGGCTCGTAAGATACATAGCCGTAAGTGTCCTTGTTTTTGTCAAACCGTTGTGAAATCCTCTCTTGAACCGCTTCATCGCTACTGTCCACTCGCTCTTTCCGCTTCTTTCTTTCTGGATCTTGAATTTTTCTGTCTCGATCATAAATACGGATTTCTAAACTCTTTAATCCATCGGAGTGCATATGATCATCGGCTGTCCATGAACGAGGTGCAAAAACTGCAGGGTATTTACTGATAAATAATTCTGCTACCCTTCCCGTTGTCCCTAAAGAAATATCCTATAGAGTATCATTCAAGTAATCAGCTGCTTTTCTGACCAGGTCCAATGCATAGCCTGGAGGATTATTCGGGATATTCTTTAATATTTCGGAATTATTTCATTTATTAGCAACGCGAAAATCTCTCCATTTTTTGATGCCCTGCGAGAATTTGTAAGATGACTGATTTCTCCGTTTGAAGTCTATGTGCTTGGATCAGAAGGTACCTTCGTTCCGTCTTCTGTAAAGGAGATTGTGATTTATATGATTAAACTATATAAGAATTGAGTTCTGATTGTTTGGAAATATTTCAACAATTATTAATGAAATAACATACCCGAATTAGATAATCCTGCTGGAGCAGGGACAGTTTTTGCAGCTGGTTCCCACTGTTTGCCCTCGGGAAATACCATTAACAACAATAGTGCTTTAGGATAACTATCTGCTAGATTCTGTGAAAGACTGTAATTTCTAATACGAGTACTTCCCATCTGAACATTGCATTGATAAGCTTCTTGTCTAATCACAAGTAAATCTCCCTTTTCGTAATGATTAACTCGAAATATAGCACTGGAAAATTCTGTTAGTTTACTACTCAGATTTGCTCCAAGCATACTTTTCTGTATTTTATCGGAGTAACGATTCATGTAAAGTTCACCCTCCTCATTCAGGTGCTGTTCGAATCTTAATCTAGCACCTGATCGTAAAAAGGTTTGCAAAAGTTCATGCTTTCCCGACAGTTTCTTGGTAACGTTTTCATAGCATTTCAACGCTCTCATAGCTCTTTTAAAGAATGGATATTTACTTTCAAACCATAGAGTGAAAACTTTTATCAACGGGCCAAATAGAAGAATCATTTCGGGATAATGTGTCAAATAATGATGTTTAGGTCGCAGTTTGACTTTTATAAACAACCGCTTCCTCACACTGAGATATTCACTGATAATGAAGTTTAAATAAGGCACAGTGGACTTGTGAATCTCTGGTGCAGAAATAATTTCTACTACTTCAGTCAGTTTCAAAAGACATTCCCAAACTCCATTTTCAGCATCAATCTTATATGCTACAAGAAGAGGAAACAATCTAAGTAACACTAATATCTGCCGAGCACCACCAACTACCCTTTTTCCTTTCTCGGGTACTTTTTCCGGTTTAATCCTTTGGTCATGACTTGAATACTTGAACCTATCTATTTTGTTGTTCAGAAATTAAAAAGAAAACAAGCGATCAGATACAAAGACTGTTATCATAAGATACAAATCGAATGTTACAACTCTTCACAAACGCGAAAACCTTCCAATTTATTAAAAACAGAATCAAATTCAATTCCTTGATAATGTCAATTTCACCAGACTCTTCATCTTCTTCAGATCCATTAAGCACTTCAAAAACATCATTGATGGCATATTCTCCGACAGCCTTAGAATTTGAAATAGTGTGACAGGGTAAAGTTTGACTTACCTGTCACTTCAAAGTGATATCCGTATTAGATGTTTTTTTTTGAGATTTTGAATCCATCGAGACCAAGAGCGGAAGTCACCTCGGCCAGGAGCACTCGTCAGAAATTGTTCATTTAGATTATTTACTCCGTAAATTCTGCTCTCATGTTACCTAACCTCCATCTGTCAAAACCGAGACCAAAGACAACAACT
>CAKNXH010001246.1:26588-99992 GCA_932178445.1 Andricus quercusramuli | reverse complement strand
CCTGAAATAGGCGCAAAAGTTGCGTACTTTCGACCGAGGTATAAAGAAAAAATATTTCGTCACTGAAAGAGTCTGCGATTTCAAGTGTCCCTGTCTGATTTGAAATGGATTTGGTATATATTATACTTTATAACATATTATCACCATATTATCACCATTGTTATGAATAAGAGCAAGTTTAATCAACAAAATATAAGTTGATTTAACTGCTTTCTCATTTGTGGTAACTGAATGCTTACGAAGACAAATACACTGGGGCAGAACAGTACTAAGCTCGGTACTGAGATATGTAGTAAAAGTAACTGTAACAATTCGGAATGACTTCTAGCTGCTTTATCAGTAGAACCAACTAAGAAATTAGTTGTTTCAACTCAATCCTGATGTAATCCAACACAGAAAATTAGTAAAAATAAAAACAGTTACTTCATCTACTCATCTTTATTCCCTAAGGCCCCAATTCATCTTTCTTAATTAACTTTAATGGTTTCAGTAGTCAACCTAACAACGAATTTATTTACCCACAAATGAAAAAGCAGTTGGATCAACCATGTTCTCCAAATTAAGTAAAGTTAGTTGACGATTTCACAGGAATTTTTTTCAGTGATATAAGCTGCAGCCCGGAAGTAATAAGCGACGCCACGTCGGGGTTGTACGTTATCATTTTCTAAATCTGATTCAGCGATAAGTATACAACTAATTCAAATAAGCGTATATACGCTGCTGAATCAGCGAAGTTTAGCTGTAAATCAGTGGAATCTCACTGGTTGACCAGCTATATTTTGCTGATTTATCAGCTTATATACGCTGATTTAAGTTTACGTAATGCTAATTGCTGAGTCAAATTTAGAGAGCACCTAAGAGAGAAGAGATTGTATTTCGGTACTTTCTAAATCTGAATCAGCGATAAGTCTACCACTCATTCAAATCAGCGTAGATACGCTGCTGCATCATTGAAATTTAGCTATTTATCAGTAAAATTTCTCTGCTGAACAGCTAAATTTTGCTGACTTGCCAGCTTATATATGATGATTTGAATTTACATTATGCTAATTGCTGAGTCGGATTTAGAGAGCACGCGAGAGAAGAGATTGTATTTCGGTACTCTCCAAATCTGAATCAGCAATACGTCTACCACTTATTCAAATCAGCGTATATACTCTGCTGAATCATTGAAATTTAGTTATTTATCAGTGAAGTTTCACTGCTCAACAGCTCAATTTCGCTGACTCGCCGCTTATATAATGCTGATTTGAATTTGCGATACACTAGTCGCTCAGTCAGATTTATAGAGCACGCGAGAGAAGAGATTGTATTCCGGTACTCTCTAAATCTGAATCAGTAATAAGTCTACCACTCATTCTAATCAGCGTATGTACGCTGCTGAATCAATGAAAGTTAGCTATTTATCAGTGAAGTTTCACTGCTCAACAGCTAAATTTCGCTGATTTTCCATCTCATATATGCTGATTTGAATTTGCGTTACACTTATTGCTGATTCAGACTTAGGTGGTGGTTTTAGTGGGTATTGCCGTTTTTTAGGCCGAGTCCCACACTCAGTACGTGAATGTATTTCCACCTACTCAGAAAAAAAAAAAAAAAAAATTATGACCATTAATCATATTTTTATTTCTTTTTCAGTTTTTTCAAAGGATACAGTCTTCCCGGTACCTATTGGCGTTAAAAATTTGCGTCGGTGAAATTTTTTCTCTAAAATAGGTGACGAATGAGTGACCGAAAAAAAAGTTGTAGACCCAGAGGCGGCAGAGCCCTAGGGGCCTAGAGGGCACAGGGAGCAATGTCCCCTCCACCCCATAAATCGACCAGGGAGAGTCAAAGTCTTCATTTGTACCCCTCTGAAAGTTAAGGATTAAATTTAAGAGATCGTTACAATTTTTCATAAAATCTACCTGGAACCTCGGGTAAGAGTAACAATTATGGTCCTCCCCCCCCCCCTCAATTTTTGGCACCCTTCCCTGGTTTTATAGATAATACATTTTTGTAGCATGTTTTGCCTAAAAAAAAATACAAATTCACTTCGGTTCTCAGCATGCCAATGATAAAAGGGCCAATGTACCAAGAATTGGTGGTGCTCTTACTTGGTGGAAAATAATTGAAGTCCTTGTGGAATTTTTTGAATCAATGCTTGCGTAATCTTTGCAAGGTATTTAAAATGTTTAGGAACCCATTCAAAACTTTGGAAAATCAATGAAACCTACCTGAAGTCTTTGCGAAATATTTGGAATCTTTGTGAAATCTTCGATATCTTTGAGAAATTACTGAAATCTTTGTGAAATCTTTGGAAAATCATTAAAATCTTTGTGAAATCTTCAGATACTTTCGCGAAATATTTGAAATAATTTTCGAATATTTGATAATATTATTATACCATGAAACCATTTCCCTTTCGGGGTAAGCGTGTCAGAAAATACGATTATTTTTTTACATTTTTTGGGAATAAATAATTGTTTAAATAAGTTACATTTGTTTAAACAATTTGAAATTGTATAAAAAGTCATGGGAAATATTTTATGAGCCCATTAGTAATTATTTGTATGAAAAAGACGACGAAAATTGCTAAAAAGTAACAATAATACGTAAAAATGTAGTTTTTTGATTTTTGGTTCATATTTGGGGAGCTGGGTGGGGGGGGGGGGGGGTAAGGGTGGGTTAAAAATGAAAGGCATTAGTATGCTTTTATTTCATAGGTACTCCTCTTCAACCCCTACAAAGTTTAGCACGTTTCGATTAATCCCTGAAGTATGAGTTCAATTGTTCAAAAAGCCAAAATTTCCCCATGTTAATTAAATGGGATTTTGAAGTACCTGGTGGCACGTGTTAATATTCGAATTTCTAAAAAAAAAAATCGGGGTTTGTTTTCTCCGGCAATGGAAACTTTTTTGGTGGGGGGGGGGGGGAGTTGCCCTCTAGGGTGAAAAAAAATTTTGCAATGCATTTTTGGACCACCCTAGTGTCTCACACTCGGTGAGGAAGGGAGTAATGTTGGATATAGGGTATAGATTTTTAGATTGATGAACAATTTTCGTGTTATTTATATGAATAACATGTTCGTTCCACAACACTGCTCCCACTCATTGTTGCCGAAGTTTTTGAACGCTTAGCGTTTGGCTGTTTTGGGAAGCACATGATAGGTATCTTTAAAATAATCTCGTTTCGCTTTGACCTGACGATGGCACCTTATTAGCCCTCACAGAAGCATGTTTTATATTTTAGATTTCATTTTGAGTGCATAGCGTTCAGTCGTGTAAATAAGACCGCTGAATATATAACTATAATAATAACCTCATGGTCCTCATGCGATGATGAATTATTGACGTTACAACAGTGACTTTTTATTTAATTAATTAGGACGCTCAGCGTACGGAATTTTCGGGATGCACGTAACATATATCATTATCAAACTCGCATTTGGCACTGACCTCACTCTGCCGTCGTCTCTACCCTTCCACCATATATAGGGTTTCATTGTGTTAACAGATTTCGAATGCTTAGCACCGCATAGAATAAAGACTGTGTCTTTTACTTAATTTTTTCCCGATATTTCCTTAGGGCCTTATAATCTACATATTGGCCAAATTCTTAGAAAAAAAATTTTTTATTAAGCATTTTATTGTACCTAATGCCTTATTTCCAGGAATTTAATTTGTTTACTTATAACGTTGTTGTTTTTGATTAAAACAAAAACTATGCGTCATATATCAATAAATAATCAAGGACAAATTTGTCGATCTTTTTTCGGTAAGCAACTTTTGTCTATTCATTTCTTTCATATCTTGTGCCGTTTTTTCCAAAAAATTAAATTTTTTCAGTGACATTTCGTACGATTGAAACAAAATCTACGCGTGCAGTCGAAGTATTATTAAGAACAAGTTTGCAGATCTCTTTTGAGTGATTGACTTTTGTCAGTCAATTTTTTTCGTATCTTGTGTTAGTTTTTCAAAAAGTTAATTATTGCAATTTTTTATATTTTTTACGATTAAAACAGAAAAGTTGCTTCCTATGAAAAAATAATTCACAACAAATTTGTAGATCATTTTTAGGGAAAATTCTCGTATTTTACACAATTTCACCGAAAAATGGTATTTTTTATTTTCAAAAACATTTTTTTTATACGTTGTATAGTTTTCCTGAAAAATCAGATTAAAAATTTGTTAAAAAGCATTTTCGATGCACAAAATAAGAACCGTTGTTCAAAAATGGTTGGTAATTTTTCCTTTCTTTTTATGCTTCAAAATAGTAAAAATGACACTTTCTTATTAGTAAGCGAATGTAAAAAAGTTTGGTTTGACAAAATAGTAGGTATTGTAAGATCGAAAGCTTAGTTGGCTATACAAATAAACATTAACAAATTTGCCCGCACGTGTAATTAAGTAATTGTTATTTCTCTTTTGTTAAATTTCCTTCGTTTTTAAAAAAACACATTTTCATCACGTGTTTCGTGCTTCACACTCGATTTTGTACATAATGCGAACTCTTCTACATTATGCAACGCAATTATGTCAAATGTATATTACATTTATTTCTGTACCTCGGACTGGGATTTCTTTTTCAGATATTGGAAAATAAATTACAAATTTTATGTATCATGATTACTGTAATTTTTGCACCGTATTTTGCATTAAATTTTATTCCCTATTCTTTGTTCATCTTAAAGTTTTTCTTTGAGGTAAAATTTAATGGACCCTCAGGAGTCTTAGGACTATTACGAACTACAAAAGTATGAAGGATAGTTTTCCGGAAGCAGAATGGGCTGCCCATCTAAATAATGTCCATAAAGAATCCCAAAATTTTACCGCACTACAGGCGTATACTATTTACTCTTGTAAGGGGCTGTCTGGCTGTCCCTTCTTGCTCGATATGCGCCAGCTGACTGACGCGTTTCTGCCATTGGATTGGCGTGATAAAAATTTAGGATGTTTCATGGAGAGGCAACGCCGTTTCCGAAGATCAGTCCTTTGTCATAGTTATAAGGATCTCTCAAACTTTAATCAAAAAATGCACTCAATCAATTAACAAAGAATAGGTGATACAAAATTAAAATAAAAGCTATTTTATTATTTAACTTTTATGAAAATTATTCAGCCTAATTATGTCTGCGATTATTGAAAACTAAAATTGGCTGTTGGTTCTCGCGCTAGATAATATATTTATCTCGCACTCCGCGCTGGATAATGCATTTACCTCAAAGCTTCGACAACTGTAATTTGGTGATTGTGAATTCTCTTTTGTTGAAGTTCCTTCGGCTTCAACGAACACATTCTCCTCACGTGTCTCGTGCTTCGCACTCGATTTTGTCCAAAACGCGAACTTTTCTACATTAGGTTCAACACTATTATATTAAATGTATATTATATTTATGTCTATACTTTATCCTCGGATTTCTCGTTCAGATATTGCAAAATAATTTACAAATTTCATTCATCATGATAACTTCAATATTTGTATCTTATTTTGCATTAAATTTTATCCTCAACTACCTTGAAAAATGTATCATTTCAATACATTCATATTATTAAAATTCATAATATGCATTGGTGATGAAACAAACGTATTTGCACTGTCTTGTTTTTTAAAATAAAGAAAGTGCGTACCCTATAAAAAAAAACAGTTTTATTATGAAATATTTTATTGCAACTTGTGTCGTTTTTCCATATACATATTTCATATGTTTCTATTCAATGTTATTTTTTTTACGATTTCGACCAAAAATACACATCCTAGCGTGAAGTGGTTCTAAGAAAATTTTTATTATACAAGTTTATAACAAATTGGATCATTTTTGGTTGAACAACTTTTACCTATTAATTTTTTTTCGTCTTTTGTGTAGGTTTTCCAATAAATTTAATTGTTTTATTTTTAATTTTAGTTTCTAAAATTAACACAAAAAGTGATTGCTAACAACTTTGTAGATCATTCAAATCAACATTTTTTGTTCGATTCATCTCTTTGTGTGCCTTGCGCGTTCTTCCAAAGATTCAATTTGTCTATTTTTAATGATATTTATCACAGATGAAACAAAAACTACGCATCCTCTCAAAAAGTGATAATTCAGAAATTTGTAGATCTTTTTTATGTGCACAATTTTTTTACTTTAGATTTTTTTATACTTTGCATAGTTTGACCGCGGAATAGAATTTTGATTTTCATACAAAAAAAATCAAGAAGTTGTTATGAAAATATTGTAGGGTGTTCAAAAAGCAACGTTTTCCTATCCTTGACTTTTTTATATATTGCGTTTTTTGGCTTAAGATGTTCATTTTCGTTTGTTTTTTGTAATTTTGTAAATGCCATAAATTCAATAAGTTTAGTTTTATAAAAAAAAATAATTCGTATAATTGTTCCTTTTTTTGAGTACGGCGAACATCCGTACATCAAATTTATACATCTTAAAAAAAGTATTCTCAAAAATTTTGAAAATGCGCTGACTTTTTTAAATTTTATCTAAAATGGCTGGCTAACGAACCTAACTTTCATTTTAGGACACTTGAAGAGTACACTAAAACCCAATACAATCTGTCAATTCTTCCGAAAGTTGTCGTGCTGATAGACTAAAAATCTACACACATACACACATGCTTACACATAGAAAGACAGACGCATGCGCGAAAACCTGATTTTTGGGTTCAGAAAGTCTCAAAACGTAGACATTTGACAAAAACGGTATAAAGGGGGGGGGGGGGGTCAAATTTTACTCAAATTTAATACCTTTTGTGATGAGAATGTAAAAATTGCAAACATTAAATGAAAAAATTTTATCAAAATCTAATATGTTGTAACCATTTTTTAAAATTTGAAACAGACATATCAAATTCTAATAATATTCGTTTATTCAATGTTTTCCTTCTTTCATTTATTCATAATTACCGCTATAAACAACAATTTCTCATAATAAATTGTGTACCCAAACCTAACTTTTTGTTTCAGCAACACTCAGCGAATTTTCCTCCCGGAGCTAAATTATTTAGCTCCGGTACGAAATAAGAACAAATAATTGCAACTTAGGTATAGCACGTAATCCTAGACAAGAAAATAATTTCAACTCCGAACCTAAATTCTCTTGACTAAAACCTATTTCAAGAAGATCGGGATAAAACAAATTCTCTTCAGTTTCAAACACCCTCGCATGCAAAACATCGTACTGTAATAACAGGTCAACTCATAGACGAAACCCTAGACGAGAATTAGTATTTAAATACGCTCTGAAATTTTTTGCCCAGATATAATTACAGTCCAACTCTGTTTAAAAATATTCAAAGAAACATTTACGACCGTACCTGAGTCTCAAAAACTCCACTGTTCCTAGTTTCGTAAGAACGAGGAGAAGAATATAACCGGAGTAAAACCTCCGTACCGAATCCCTGAATTCTAAAGCTACATTTTATTTTTACAAATATTTCAGAAATATAAGAATGCCCAAGAATGGATCTCCTAAACTATATGAGATAGGAAAATTCTTAAATTTTACGGTGAATATAACGCACTTCAATTTTTGTTCAGACGACTTTGAAGTGGCATGCTCTGAAGTGAAGAAATATTTGAAAATCTGATAAAAAATGATAAACTAGTAAAAGTTTTAAATTTCTTTCTGATGTATCTAAAGCAGTTAACGGTATTTTTTTGTAGGGATAAGAAAGCAGAAAATCAACCGGGGGAAGAAATGGAAGACGAGCTAATTCTGGAAGAAAGTGAAATTGAAGACGAAGTTCCAGATGCGGATGATGAAGAGGGCGATTTTGACGCAGTTTAATTTAAATTATAAAATTATGTTATTATGTTTCCATTAATATTTGTAGTAATTACTAATCTATTAAATATTAAATCAGTTCGGGAAACGCTTCCCTAGTCGGACATGATGTATTCCTTGATGAACTTAATAAATGAAGTTTACGCAAAAGATTATTCCAGTTAAATGACGAGTACTTGCTTTCTTCACGCTGTTAAAAAAGGCGGAATTGTTGATTAAATATAGTGTTAAAATTGGAGTTGATTAGACTCCAACGAAGTTATATCAATTCCATTCTGACTCTTTAGTTGTCCAGCAACTCCAATTTTTCAACACTGTATCTTTTAGTTTTTTTGTTATTCGTTATAAAAATGTTAGTAAAGTTTTATTGAAACTTTTAAGGGTGACGTAGGCAAGTTTTGTTGAAACGTGTATGAAATTTTTGAAACAATGTTTCGGCAAGGTAGCACAGAAATATTACTAAAAATTTAGAGACAATATTTTGGCAATATTTCCCGGACACTTTGCACATATATGGCAATCCCAATTCAATATTCTTTTCAAATATTGCTAACATGTTTCAGACAAATATTACCCGGGTCGGACATTTTTATGTTACTCGAACGTTGCTGCAATATTCATTTGAAATGTTGCCAATGTTTCAGTTCAATATTCCAGAAATATTCCTGCAACATTGCGTGTTATGTGGGATTATGGATATGGAAATGACACCGTCTTGACATGCCAAAATGAAACCCTCCGTGCCCGACTTCAATCCGAATGATTTAAGGAAAGCATACGTTAGCTCATACGACATCGACTGATCCTCCACATTTATGTGGAAGATGCCGCGCATCCTCTTGTCGAGGAGCTCTTCGCGGAAGTTTTTCTCCTGTGCTTTCTTAATCCGGGCCTTCAGAAGTAAGTATTCAAGATGGATAAGATTTGATGCATTTTGCTCACCCCTGGTATTTAAGTCAAGGCCAAGTGTTTCAGCAGCCTCCTCCGCGGCTTTGTACAGAAACGCCCCTTTGCCCGCTTCTTCATGTTTCCCGACCATTTTAAGAAGAGGGTCTTGTCCATTTGCAACTATATGTGCTGTACCCAGAATAATCCTGTTGTGAAGACATTCAAGATTCAGTATTCCGCGACCACCTAGGTGGCGTGAGATGTAAAGTCGCGGAGCAGAAGACTTAAGATGAATGCTTTTGTTCATGTGCAAAACATTTCGCGTCCCGATATCAAGGGATCTGAAATCGACGATCGTCCATGGAACCACTCCAAATGAATAGAGTACAACCGGTACGGCAAGCATGTTCGCTGCAGATACTTTGTTCTTAGCCGACAGTTCGGAAGACTCAGTCTGCCGGATGAGGCGTTTGTGTCTGCTTCGGAGAGTATCCTTTTTAGATGTCAGGTCCTGAAACGTCTCTGTGGCACGCCCAGGTATGTATAGGTTTCTCCAGCGCTAAGGTGTCGTATAGCGCTTCTGTCGACGAGCTCAGGGTCTTCGGGGATGCCATTAAGTTTTCCTTCATTCAAATTAACCGTGGCGCATTTCTCTAGCCCGAACTCCATGCCAATCTCTTGACTGTACCCTTTGACAATTTTTAGAGCATGATGTAGTTTCTCTTTAATTCTAGCATTGATCTTGCGATCGTTCATGTAAAATACATGAGTGACCTTATGCTTTCGATCACCAGGTTTACCACAGAGGTACCCTTCGGAATAACGGAGTGCGAGAGACAGTGGCAATAATGTGAGGCAAAAGCGAAGAGGGCTCATGGTGTCGTCCTGAAAAACACCTCTCTAAAAGTTGACACTCTTAGTGATCACACGATGTTTTCCAGATGAGATAGTAAATCTGGTTTTCCAAAGCGGCATTAATCTCTTTATGCACCTCACGATGTGTGGATGAACCTTCAAGCTTTCCAACAGACAGATGATAAGTCTATGAGAGGTTGAATCGAAAGCTTTTCGGTAGTCAATCGCTGATAGGATGCTGCGTCTTTACAAACACACCTATCGATGAGCAGGTTCTCCCGACATCCTGCTACGCCTTTCTTCGAGTTGCGTTGTTCATAGATCTCTCGTCACACAGGTTCAATTGTCTGAAGAATCCTATCATTTAGGATAGCTGTGAAGATCTTATATGGTGTGTTCAGACAAGTTATTGGCCTGTAATTCTTAGGGTCAGCTAAGTTGTCCGTCTTCGGCAGGAGCACTGTGCGTCCTTCCACCAAACACTCCGGAATAGGCTCTTCCGACATTAGATATAAGGTAAAAATTCGGGCCAGATGCTGGTGGGTTGAAGGAAAGTTCTTCCACCAGAAGGTCTTGATACCATCTGGACCGGGAGCGGAATAGCTCTTCATGCCTCTTAATATGTTTTTCACCTCCTCGGTAGCGATAGGTGGGCATTCCTCCTCAGCTGTTGTCAGGGCATTGCACAGCTCCTGGGAGCTGTTTATGTTCTTTGAGTCTTCTTGAAGTGGATGTTGGACCTCGTAGACTTCTCTCAAAAATGATTCGACCTCCTCTGGTTTGGGCGGATGGTCGACAGTAACTGGAGGGTCTTGGAAGAGTCGAGGTGGGTCAGACTAAAACTGTTGATTTTCTCTAACCCACCTCTCCCTCCGCTCTAGACTTCTCTTAGAGTTAGATAGTACTCGTATTCTGTCAACAATATGCTGCCTGATGGTCAGTAGCTTTGATTTGTTGATTGTGTGATGACGGATCCGCAGTTCGCGCGCGAACTTTTGAACCTTGGCAGTGGAAGTCCTGCCAGATGTTATGTAGTCAATTACACACTTAATGTGGGACTCGTACTGTCTTGCCCAGCCTATCTTTGTGCTGAGTTGATGCATTCGTCTTTTGGTCTTATGACCAACCGTTGATTTTGTTTTACGGTTTGCATCTGCCAAAGTTCTCGCTGCACTGTATACACCATAATTGATAGTCCAGAGGTCGAATTCTTCGGGAACATCTTTACGAAGCTCATCATCCAGTTCACTCAGATTTTTGGGCTTGGGGGAAACCTGAATGTTGATGTTTCTCAGAGTCCTGAAGAATCGTTTTCCGTATATTGGATGCTGTGGCGGCGTATCATGCAAATAAGATGCTATGTCCTGTTTCGATATGATGCTCAGCTAGTGCTGATTGCGTGCAATGTTTCAGCCTAACTTTACTCTCATGTTCCTTTACACCTTGGCTCACAGCCCTCCCGGTTTCTCCAATATAGACTTTGCCACAAGAACAAGGGATTTTATCTTTTCCTGGATCTTTGAGAGGTACCTTTTTATCTTTAGGGTTGCTCAGAAGTTGCCCTATTTTAGCAGCTGGCTTAAATATAATGGAAGATGTTATTTTGTCGACCGGGGTAATTGATTAATTAATTTTTTGATGTTAAATTTTGTCGATCTACTGGTCAAATAATTTTCTGGGGAAACAAGAAAAAATCTGCCTCAGCCCGGATTTGAACTGGCACCGCCACTATTAACGAGTGGAGCGTTAACCAATTACGCCACCGAGATTAGTGCAGATAATTTCTCCTTTCCCTTATCCACAGGCGACGCGAATCTGCGTCTCATTGACCTGTGAATTTCAAGTGACTCATTCTAATATGAATAAACCTCACCGAATTTGAATAATTTAATGGAAGATGTTATTTTGCCGACCAGGGTAATTAATTAATTTTCTGATGTTAAATTTTGTCGATCTACTGGTCAAATAATTTTCTGGTGAAACGAGAAAAAATCTGCCTCAGCCCGTGACCAGTAGATCGACAAAATTTAACATCAGAAAATTAATTAATTAATTACCCTGGTCGACAAAATAACATCTTTGATTAAATTATTCAGATTCGGTGAGGTTTATTCAAATTAGAATGACTCTCTTGAAATTCGCAGGTCAATGAGACGCAGATTCGCGTGGCCTGTGGATATGGGAGAAACGAGAAATTATCTGCACCAGTCTCGGTGGCGTAATTGCTTAACGTTTCACTCGTGAATAGTGGCGTTCCCGGTTCAAATCCGGGCTGAGGCAGATTTTTTCTCTTTTCACCAGAAAATTATTTGAACAGTAGATCGACAAAATCTAACATCAGAAAATTAATTAATTAATTACCCTGTTCGACAAAATAACATCCCCCATTAACAACTGAGCAAGATTAATTCTCACACACTAAAATTTAAATCGTTATTTGAGATCAAAATGACGGATTGTAGATTCACTCAAGGGAGAGATGATTGCGTATTCTTGTGATTTGAATTTTATTTTGGAATTGATGATTTCATTGTGAATTGGATTCTCCTTTCCTTCCTTCCTTTAGAGACTGAGATACCAAAACTTTGTTCGCACAACGAGGTCTTTATTGTTAGATAAAGTGCAATGTCGCTACGAAATCCATTCTGGGACTATTCTTTTTGAAAGATTAAAACTAAAAAACGCCTATTCAAATTTGAGTAGCTGGTGCAACCATGCACAACTAGGCCTTTATCGTGAGATAAAGTGCAAGGTCGTTACCAGAAATGTTGCACGTACTACCTTATTATTTATTTGATTCTCCCCACACTAAATGCAAACATGCATAACGAGGTCTCCGCAAAAATATGGAGTGCAAGATCGTTAAAATCATGCATAAACTGATTTATGAAAAAAAAATGTCCACAAACTCACTTCTCCTATTCTAATTCAAGCGAAATTAGGATAGTATCCTTGAAGTGTTGTTAAAAAATGATGAAGAAGAATCGCTTCTGGTAGCGTCCTTTGAATGATGCATCGAATGATTCAAATTTCTGTCTCCAATGACAGGTAGGTATCGATACCGTGATCGATATATAAAGTGCATTCGTCCCACGCTATCTCTACTCATTAGCCGATGGCGCGCGCAATTGATCGTATGATCGGATGATTTCGTGAATCATTCCTTCGTTCCACCTGCTTGTCCACTTATGAGTCAGAGGCGTATTAATATAAATATTCACCCGTAGCTTCACGATTTTATTCTCATTGTGGAAATAGAACGGACCGTCTCAATTTCCTTGTATATATAATATCAATATTGTGCTTAATAATGCGTACATAAATAAGGCATCATGTTATTTCCACCTTACATAGTTAGGGAGGGAAAATTATAGGTCCTTGAATATGTTTTCCCTGTTACGTATTAACATTACATAAACAATCATTATTATAAATTATAATATTCCGGGCTAGTAAATCTTTCTTAACCGGATTGCACTAACCCTAATCGTTGTTGTGATTATCCAATTTCGATAAGAGACTCGAATAACCAAGATCAGAATATTAGTCGTGTGATAGAATTAATTCTAGTAAATCAAAATATGACAGATTCGGATGTATCGGATTCGCGAAGTACCAATGGAATTTCGAAGCTATAGACAACCTCCGGATGAAGACTTATCATTTGTCGAGGCAGGACAAAGTCTTGGAAAGGTCAAGATCACCTAGTCCTTATTTCAAATAAATGAACGAGCTTAATAATACCCGACGTTCCGAGAAGGCCATACGAGAATCCATACTCTCTGTTCCTAGTAGTCGATACCCTCCAGTAACCTATCCACCGTTCCCCAATCCGACACAAATATATCCCCAACTGTAACCAAATCAATATGCCTATCCCCCACGATATCCTCTTGATTACGGTTATACGTTCCTATTACAGAATCCACACAATGTACCGGGAGCTTACATGAATGCTCAATGGCCAATGCCGCCCAGTCCAGGTGCATCGAGACTTGTATCTACAAAATCAGCGTCTTTAAACTATTCTCAGGCTCACCGTGCGGACGTCACGATGAGTTCCAAGTTAAGGGAGAGTCCCAAAGTGGTCCAATTCCTGGAGGACCTCAACAGACCTTCCAAACAAAGTACCAAAAAGAAGACTTCCCACTCGTCCAAATAACGGCTCCAAAATTGCGATGGAAATCTCGGACGGAAGTACTCCAGGCCCGCACGAAACAACCGGTATCCATTGAGGTAAATAATCAGGACTTATCTGAAGGATATCTGCCGCACATAGATGCCCAGGATGATATTTATATCGGTTTGGTGTAGTAAGCAACCACGATGGGGTATGCTACGCCTACGCCTACCATACCAACGAGCACGATGTAGAATCATCCCTACCGCCACAGGAACTTATCCCCTTCGAATATTGCGAATTTCCAGGGGAGGATTCCGAAGATTCTATGTGAATGGCGAAGTCCTATCCGTAATATGCAAGGTACAGCACAGGACCCTCACTACCAGTGAAGTCACAATTTCTAAAAAAACAATACCGGCATGCACCCGAGGCTCAGAAGTAGTTGGCAATACAGATAGAGAAGCAGCTGGCAATACAGATAGAGAAGCAGCTTATTAGTCATGATTATTAAAAAAAAACCGGATGCTTCTGGGAAAAAGAAATATAGAGTTGTGTCTGATTATAGGGCATTGAATGATAAGGTGATAGGGGATACATACCCATTACCCACCATAACAGGCATCCTTGATCAATTGGGCAAAGCCCAATACTTCTCAGTATTTGACCTCGCTATCGGGTATCACCAAATAGAAACTGGTCTTAACGATAGGACCAAAATAGCCTTCTCAACGCCGAAAGGGTCGTTTCGAATACTTGACGATGCCCATGGGTATTAAAAATGCCCCGGCAACATTCCAAAGGCTGATGATTACCATCCTTAAGGGAATGCTCGGAATTGAGGCTTTCGAATACTTGGACGACATCGTACTGCACTCGGAAACGCTACAAGAGCATGATAAAAAAGCAAAAAGATTGCTTAAAAGGTTGCGAGAAGCCAACGTGAAGCTCCAACCCGACAAATGCGATCTACTATGCCCTTAATTTGCTTATTTAGGTCACATTATTGGACGCGATGGTGTGAAGCCTAATCCGGCAGTACTAACTCAAGAGTATGATAAAATGGACATGCCTGTGGCTTATTTTTCTGAAATAATGACCAACGTGGAGCAACGATTTGAAACCACGGAGAAGGAATGTCTGGCCGTCCTCCACTCAGTCACTAACTTCCAAAAATATTTGCACGAAAGAGAATTCATCCTCGCCTGCGACCATCAGCCGGTCCACTGGATAACTTATGTTGACAATCCAGGACAACGACTGGTTCGCTAGAGACATCAAGTCGAGGACTATCAATATGTTTTTGAGTACAAAGAGGCAGAACTGAATCGAGGTGTGCATGCCTTATCGGGAATCCTATAGGACTAGAAGAGCACCTTTTTCAGGTCAAATGCGAACCGGCTAACAATGAAGAAATAAAATCTTTTGCCGAATCAACCAGTGACAATAAGGCCTAGTTTAACTGCGAAAGCACAGACCCGGATACCCTTTCCAGTAAGCCAACCCAGGAGGAGAAAGAGGAGATGGCACATAAGAAAGGTGTTACTTATGTTGTATACCGATCTGTACCGTTGAAATTAACGACAAAGAAAAAAGCAAGATACAGGAGAGCACCGCAACTCTCATCCTGCCGAAGGCTATCCCAGGCCGTGGCACACGCTCGCAAAGTGCAGAAACTCCTCAATGTGCCAATCTCGGTTACCCAGGTAAAGGCAAAGCAGCTCTCAAAATGTATTTCAGATCCTCGCCGTCCGCGACTACCAGGAAGAGTCGGACGAAGCTTGTCAAAACCCCTCGTATCATGAGAAACCAACCCTTGATCAGATCGGAATAGCTACTCGTCTCCGGCCACAAGTACAAACGTCGGAAGGGACCAAAACCTCTATCCACAGCTATCAGAACTCCTCGTATGATGAAGCCTCATCTGAATGGGAAGACAGCGATGATTCTAATCCACCCGTTTATTGGAAACATCACTGCATGTTTCCGAGCATTAAACCTGTTATTTCGCTTCGACAAGAAGAGCCAGTTCGGAAGAGCGCACCGCCTTACTTATCAAGTTCCTGGTTTCCCACCCTCTGCGACAAAATCACCGAGGTATATATAGATGGGGCTTGTAGCTACAATAGTAAGGAAGAACCCGAAAGAGGGATGGGTGTGTGGTTCGGACATAATAATCCTTGAAATATTTCTAAGCCCGCCCAGAGAAGGCAAACAAAGAACGCTGCAGAGATTCAGGCAGCTACAACAGCTGCAGGAAAGTCCAGTGAAAATGGAATTAAAAAATTAAGAATTTTTACCGCCTTCCAATTTTTCATCGACAGTTACATGAAGTGGACCTTCACCTGGAAGGCCAATGGATAGAAAACCGCCGATGGAAAACCTGTTGGTAATCAAACCGAGCTCGAGCAGGGATTACGAAACATAATACGAGGGTTCCCGAGCATCTTGAAGGTTGCATCTTCCAAAAGGACAGGCTACAGGAATCAATGGGAGCTTTTCCTACCACCATTGTGGATTTCAATCCTAACTGTGCACGTAGTGACGAAGACAGCGACGATAGCGAGCGGAATCCTAACTTCGTTTCCCAAGCCCACGACCCTCGGTTTTCAGAAGCTCGTGCTAATGTGCAACGATCAATAGAAAAATTCAATCAATCCCTCAATGAGCATCAGTCCTACTTTTGGAACGAAGAAGGTTTAGACCAACCTTCTGTCACTGACGTCGTACAAGTAAAAATGACTGCGGTCTCCGAATGTGAAGAAGATAAAAACCTGTTGTTATGTTTACAAAACATGGGTCCCTGCACAGAAACAGATGATCCGCTCACTGCACTTGAGGATCCATATAAATCTACGTCTGGAAGCAGACATCTGAAAGGTTGCGTGCGGTTTAAGGATGTCCTTGAAATTATAGACTTCCCAGTCATTAGACAACAACCGTCTCGAAAATGTCAATACCCCTGGAAGAAGAAGCAGCGAATAATGACACTTTCATGATACAGTCAGAAGTTACCATTTTTAGAAATACTCTTAACATGGATGTGCCTTACATTGATCCACCCACCCCTCCACTAGAACAAAACGAAGCTGAGAGGAAATACCAGGATACCTCTCCGATGAAAGAGCCCCTTCTACGAACCGCCCTCTCCGTGCGCAATGAATGAACTGAGCCACTGACTTATCGTCGAGATAATTATGCTCATTTCATTTCCGAGGATTGCGGACCTACAAACGCCATCTTCAAATTACTTATGACCACCAAGCGCATAAATCCACAGGACTTATGGGAAAAGCGACCAAAGAAGGGTCAAGTATTAGTTACACCGTCTGGTAAATATAGAGTGTACTCTATAATGATCAAACGAAATCACTTCGAGGATGTGGATTGGGGAGAAGTAAGGGCAGGGCTACAGAGTCTGAAAGTGGCATTAGAACGCGATTACTGCGGAACATGTGGTATGGCCAACTCCAGCGATTTGCTAAGTACCCTGACACAGAACAAAATGACCGGGTTGCTGTAATGGCCGAAAACCCTAACAGTCTGTTAACTGGTCATAAAGGTGTAACGAAGACGTATCGTCGCATTCGAGAACGGTACACATGGCCGGGCCTACGTCGTGATAACAACTACATTCGCGAGTGTCAAATTTGTCTCGAGAATAAGCTAATACGAGCCCGTACTCATGAACCCATGGTCATTACCGACATCCCTCTTGGAGTGTTCGATAGGGTATCTCTCGATGCCGTGGGCAGGCTGGCTACAAAACCAAATGGTAATAGGCATATCCTCACCATGCAGGATAATTTTTCAAAATTATAGATCGCCGTACCCATACGAGATTTGCATACATCGACCGTCGATACTTTGAAAAGTTCGATCCCGATGCACGTACCTATCTGAATACAAAAGTATCGATACCAAAGAATCGATATCAGAGGATCGACTTTTTTCGGTATAAATGTTTTCGATAATTGTCTCAACAATAATTTTACAGTTAAAGGTTTTCTCAGAAACACTGCAGTTAAGATGTGATAGATATCAACAGAAAAAAGGCTGATTCATGTAAAAGTATAATCCCACTTTTTATTTAAATTGATATAAACTAGCGATTGGAAACGATGTTAGTAAATAATATAGTTGATTCTATACACAGTAATGTATAATATTCTTAAAACACGCGCATCTTTGGTTTTGTTCCCCTAAGTAGTTCTTTAGTTATCTTGTTACATTATCTTGTTACTTCGAATATCACATTATTTAAGCGAAATTGCATCAGTTATGACAGTATGTCAACACAATATAGTTAGTTCCGTAGACGTAACGTAAAGAATATATACGTAAATTATTATTTGATTCGCTATTTGCTACATAATGGAAAGTCGAACTGGATTAACCTATCAACGTACGACTTCCCCCAATGACAGTTTCTATTGGATGATGAAAGAACGAAGCTGGCAGCAACTAGCAACTAGCAGAAATAAAGCAATTGAAGTGGTCGATACCAATGTAAATAGTATCGATTACTCAATACATCGACGTTTTAAGTATCAGTATGGAGAATCGAAGTATCGAGCCACAAACCAACGGTTCCTTGGAGCGCATTCACATAATCCTCACAGATTATGTAAAACATTATGCAGAAGATTTTGATGAATGGGATCAATTATTACCATTTTCAATGTTTGCGTATAACACTTCCGTCCACTACTCCACGAACTTCACTCCTTTCGAATTGCTCTACGAAAGCGTCGCTCGAATACCTAGTTCTCTTTCATCTGCTGATAAATGAGAAACATACGGATCCTATCTCCGTGATTTGGTTATTCGAATCCACAAAATTCAAAACATCACAGCTCAAAACATGATCATGCAGAAGAATGCTCGAAGTTGCGATACAATAAGAAGGTACGTCCCCCAAACGCAGTGATTGGGAACGTGATAGTCATATTCAAGGAAGTGCGTAAAAATAAGTTCGACAAAAGAGTCACCGGAACCTACACCATCGTGGGCTTCACGGAAAATCATAATGTAATCCTTGAAGCTGACGATGGTACAAAGCTCACAAAGTATGCCGATAAGCACTTGTCAACTTATTGTTGAAATAATACTAGGTAATTTAAATACCATTCCATATATTTGTATCTACAATTACAGTACTGGCATCTTGCACGAGAACCAAGGGCCCATGAGACCAAGAGCCCATTCAAAATCGTGTCTAGTTATTGGCAATTTACTGCCCACCCAAATTAAAGGAGAACTTCCAAGGAATCATCCTAGACTACAAAATACAGAATAAATTGGACATTGCGGAACAACTTCGGAAAGACATTGATAGAGAGATCAGCGAACTCGCGTATCACTCCAATAAGAACCACCTCTAACATTTGCCGATGGGCATGCAGGTACGACGAACCACCCATATGTTGGGATTTATAGGAGGAATCGTGGGGGACGATAGCCGGCTTTTTGGCCTACGATGACCGACAGACCATGGAAGCGAAGATCGACGACAGTTACAGAACCAGCTCATCCTTCTCCTAGCGCATGTGAATGAGGTTTCAAGGGTTCTTACCAATCTAACCTATTCCTATGCATTAAGCAAGGTGCTACATGCTGTAGAAAATGGTTCAGACGAGTATACCCGATCAGGTGATCGAATAATAGAGGTTCTTCACGTAGCAAGAAAGGGAAAGCTTCATCCAAGGTTGCTAATATCAGAACAACTAGAACCCGTATACAGGAACATTCAAGACCACGCAACTAAAGCGGCCTTCCCAGTTCCGGGGCCTCGTGTGAGCATCGAGGAATTAGCCACATGCTTAATTTCAATTGATTGCCCCTGAAATTCAAATAAAATTCCTGACCAGAGGCGGAAGCGTGCAGTTATCTGAACCTAGTCCCCACGAGTAATAGCGTCCTAGGCGACCCTGTGACAAGGACACTGTCCCCGGGAGTGATTGCGCCCCGGGCGACTTCTCTAACACAAAAGAGAAACCACCGTCTCCGGAGTAGTTATACTGTAAGTGAGACACTGTCTTGTAGTCTGCTTGCATAATTTATTGTAAATCAGTCGGTTGTTCAAGTTTGCGGTAAAGGCCAGTGTCAGTTTCACATATTCAAAAATTGCATGTAATCATGTAATCATGTGAGCGGTTGATGTCGACCAGTATGTATTGCTGCTTGGGCGAGGATTGCATTAGTCTTTGTTACTTTATGTCAGAATCATGGCCTACACGGCGCATTCACGTAGCATCTGAGCGCGTACGATCAAATGCATGCTACAAAAAGCATCTGGCCGCGTCCGGCCAGGGGCATTTTAGTCAAGGACACAGTCATAGCACCCAAGGCCATTCACTTGACTTATAATCCGGAGGACAAAAACCGGACCACGTAACGGACAATTTCGAACAAATTTCCGAATCCGGAATTTGTCAGAAATTTGTCCGCAATTTTTAGCAGGGATGTGTTACATGTTCTAAAATGACGTTATATTCAAGAGAATCGAGAAGATTCTAGAGAAAATCAACTACCCCCGGCTTAAGATTGACAAGGATACTGTTTTTCTTTTTTTTTTTTTTTTTTTGTTTGTTTGTTTTGTTTAGAGGAGTAAAAACGGAAAATGCTCATGCACCAACCACATTCGAACTTTGGCGACCGCGAGCCCAATATATGCATCCCACGCGCATGTACTTAATATACATGCACGCGAGATGCACACACGGGCGCGCAGCCCACAAGGAACGAAGGTGAGTGTGGGACTTACCAAACCACACCTACCCACTAAACCTTAACTCCTTTCCCGCCAACCCATGTCCTCGGAACTGCTTTCGCATTACTTCAAGGACGTGGGGGTAAGGCCACTAAGTCGTGCTTCGACTTCCATCATACTAGGCCAGCTTGGCATTTCAACTTTGCGCACCCAACCAAGATGCGCGCATCGTCCTCAGCAGTGCGGTTGTACCGCACAACGGGTTCGTCGGCCTTCGAACATCTTGGTTGGGCGCGATTATTCAACTTGGTCGTCCTCGAGGTCTCCTCGATGAGGCTGCCTCTCGGAACGACCAACACCTCATAGTCCCGGGCAGATGATCCGTCCGGGATTTCTCCCCCTTTGCGGCGCAGAGGTAGCACTGCGGCGCACTTTCGCACTCCGCAGCCCTATGGCCCTCCTTGCCGCATCTCCAACATGCTGTCGTGCGGTCTGGGCCACCGCAACCGGCTGCCATATGGCCGAAGCCTAACAAACGGTAGTTCCGAACTCTTTCCGCCTTTTTATGTACACGACAGGACACCCACCCCACCTTCAAGTGTCCTGTGCGTACCAGTCTCGCAGCCAACTCCTCTGGCAGCTCCACGAAAGCCTTCAGGTAGCCCCTGAATGGTCTTTTCGTGAGGCTGACCTTCACTTCTACAACACCCTGGTCACCGAAGTAGCTTCTGACGGCCTCCTCGATTTCCTCCGCTTCACTTGTTGGATCGAGGTCCAAGACCTCGATCTTGGTGCGGGGTACAAGCTCGCGCACAGTACCCCCCAACCCAACAGCCTGCCTCACGGCAGCCGAAAATTCGGCCCTGCCCTTCGCTCTAGGTCCGAGCTCCACAAGGACATCTCCGTTTCTGGTTTGCCTGACACCCCTGATTTATACACCAAGGGCGTCCGGTTTCACCTTCTGCTTGAGGTCCTTGAGGACCTCGGCATAGCTTAGACCCTCGGCCGGTTTAATGAGAACCGCCTCGGGTCATGCTCTCCTCTTCGGTTGCTTCTTCTTCTTCATGGGTGCAGGTGTAGAAGCGATCCCTTCCACCTCCTCAGCCTTTAGTGTCGAGGACGCCACGATGGTAGTGCGGTTCCTCTGTTTCTTCCCCCTCTGTTTAATAACACTTGCCCCAAGGGGACTCGTTGAAAGCTCCCTTTCAGGCTTCCCAGGTTGAGTGTTGGGAGCTGCCACAGATCCATCAGTCTGAGTGCAGCTTTTGTCTGTCTTCTTCTTCGCCTTCTCCTTTCGGGTCATGGCTCTCGTTCGGGCAGTTCGACCAACATTTCCGATCAAATCCCTATGAAGACCTTCGGTCGTCAAAGAGTGATTGCGCAGTTCCTTCATAATTCTCTCCGCTCGTTGCAGCCCTTCCCTAATTGGAATCCACATATTCCTCTTAGTGTTGCTGAAATCCACCATTTCTTTTGTGGCGCCTCGTAACTCTTCAAAGAGACCATACGTCTCTGTGAGTTTGGCATCCATTTGTGCGATGTCCATCTTATTCACTGATGTTTCCGCCTCCTCCGTCGCGTCCAAAGGACCACCCAGCTCCTCACATACGCTCCTGTCAAAGTACGGTTGGTTCCCCCCAAAATCCACGGAACCGGCACCGGCCACCGGGGCTTGCACCTGATCGGAACCGGCGGGGAGATTTCTACTCCCTTGGGGTATTGTGGTTTTGTCGTACCCGCTCATGACTGGTTTCTTGTTCGGGGTTCCTTCCCCTAGCTGGTTTTTGTCCACCCCGGGTATTTGATTTCCCCAGTACCACACATATCTGGGAGGCGTTCCCCTATCCGCAACCTGGGAAGGCGCCGGATGGGGGACCAGCAACCCCACACGGGGACAAGGATACTGTTGACATATACAAATTTACAGGTGTAACATTTCAGATTTTTACAGATTTTAATAATAATTTGCTCGAAAAATGCACATCAGATAAATTCTATAATAATACCCATAACACGATCGTACTCTTCGTGAAAAAAAACGTCAGAGACGTGTATCGCATTTTGAGAATGAGATTATAAGTTTGGTTATCAGACCAGATGATTTGCTATACAACTAAGCCGGGGGTGTAGGTGATTTTCTCTAAAATCTTCTCGATTCTCTCGAATATAACGTCATTTTAAAACATGTAACACATGCTTACCATGTATTCTTTCACGTAGAACACGATGGTGGTCTTGGTTTTTTCGTCAAACCTGAATGGAAAACACTATAAACATAAAACCAGTTTGTGCAATGTTTATCCGCTCCCAGAATTTTTCCGGTGGGTTCTATAAAAAACCAATAGCGTTATCGTATTCTGCGTAAAAAATACACCGAAAAATTATATAATGTGATTGAAAAACAATATTCTCATCTCCTCACCTACTTGCTGCAAAAATTTCATCCCTCTAACTTGCTCCGATCCAGAGATCCACGATTTTGACACGAAATTTTGCCGAATTTCCCACTGTGCGGCGGGGGAGCATGGTCATATAACTCACAGGATGAAACTGACTTGTTGTATTGTTGCTGAGTGCCACTATTCCCCAGACACATTCTTGGGACTTGTTGATTTTTTCTGAGTAGCACTCGTCCCCGGACACGTTTTTAGGTCTTGTTAACTACTGGCTGCCAAGCCGCAGTCGTCTCAAGACGCAATCCTAAAATTAGTTATTTTGCTTGCTCAAAGTTCCAACCCGAGTCATCGTGTTTAATAAAAACCCAGGTTTTCGATATTAAGCCCCTCTATGCTTATTCTTACTGGGACCTTACTAATTCTGTATGTGATAAATTTGGATCTTGTGTTTGTGTTTTGATGCCCCGTGCTGGGCCTGTGTTTTGATTCCCTGTGCTTGGATTGTGTTTTGATGCCCCGTGCTGGGACTGTATTTCAATTCCCCGTGCTAGGACTGTGTTTTGATGCCCCACGCTGGGCCTGTGTTTCAATTCCCCGTGCTGAGACTGTATTTTGATTGTGTGTGATGCCCCGTGCTGGTCCTGTGTTTCAATTCTCCGTGCTGGGATTATTTTTTCATGCCCCGTGCCGGATCTGTGCTCTTGATATTCTCTGCTGAAATTGTGTTATGATGACAGAACATGCATCTGGCTGTGACGAGCTAGATGGCCATGACTGAAATGGAGTAGCATGCATCTGGCTGTAAACGACCAGATGGACATGGCTGGAGTTAACTAACCTGCATCTGGCGTTGGGCGCCGGATGTCAAGTGAATGGCCTTGGGTGCTATGACTGTGTCCTTGACTAAAATGCACCTGGCCGGACGCGGTCAGATGCTTTTTGTAGCATGCATTTGATCGTACGCGCTCAGATGCTACGTGAATGCGCCGTGTAGGCCATGATTCTGACATAAAGTGACTAAGACTAATGCAATCCTCGCCCAAGCGGCAATACATACTGGTCGACATCAACCGCTCACATGATTACATGATTAAATGCAATTTTTCAATATGTGAAACTGACACTGGCCTTTACCGCAAACTTGAACAACCGACTGATTTACAATAAATTATGCAAGCAGACTACAAGACAGTGTCTCACTTACAGTATAACTACTCCGGAGACGGTGGTTTCTCTTTTGTGTTAGAGAAGTCGCCCGGGGCGCAATCACTCCCGGGGACAGTGTCCTTGTCACAGGGTCGCCTAGGACGCTATCACTCGCGGGGACAAGGTTCAGATAACTGCTCGCTTCCGCCTCTGGTCAGGCATTTTATTTGAATTTCAGGGTCAATCAATTGAAATTAAGCATGTGGCTAATTTCTCGATGCTCACACGAGGCCCTGGAACTGGGAAGGCCGCTTTGGGCGCGTGAACTTGAATGTCCCTGTATACGGGTTCTAGTTGTTCTGATATTAGCAACGTTGAATGAAGCTTTCCCTTTCTTGCTCAATGCATAGGAATAGGTTAGATTGGTAAGAACCCTTGAAACCTCATTCACATGCGTTAGGAGAAGGATGAGCTGGTTCTGTAACTGTCGTCGATCTTCGCTTCCATGGTCTGTCGGTCATCGTAGGCTAACAAGCCAGCTACCGTCCCCCACGATTCCTCCTATAAATCCCAACGTATGAGTGGTTCGTCGTACCCGCATGCCCATCAGCAAATGTTAAAGGTGGTAATTATTGGAGTTATACGCGAGTTCGCTGATCTCTCTATCAATGTCTCTCCGAAGTTGTTCCGCAATGTCCAATTTATTCTGTATATTGTAGTCTAGGATGATTCGTTGGAAGTTCTCCTTCAATTTGGGTGGGCAGTAAATTGCCAATGACTAGACACGATTTTGGATGGGCTCTTGGTCTCATGGGCCCTTGGTTGTCGTACAAGATGCCAGTACTGTAATTGTAGATACAAATATATGGAATGGTATTTAAATTACCTAGTATTATTTCAACAATAAGTTGACAAGTGCTTATCGGCATACTTTGTGAGCTTTGTATCATCGTCAGCTTCAAGGATTACATTATGATTTTCCGTGAAGCCCACGATGGTGTAGGTTCCGGTGACTCTTTTGTCGATCTTATTTTTACGCACGTCCTTGAATATGATTATCATGTTCCCAATCACTGTGTTTGGGGAACGTACCTTCTTATAATATCACAACTTCGAGCATTCTTCTGCTTGATCATGTTTTGAGCCGTGATGTTTTGAATTTCGTGGATTCGAATAACCAGATCACGGAGATAGGATCCGTATGTTTCTCATTTATCAGCAGATGAAAGAGAACTAGGTATTCGAGCAACGCGTTCGTAGAGCAATTCGAAAGGAGTGAAGTTCGTGGATTCGTGGACGGAAGTGTTATACGCAAACATTGAAAATGGTAATAATTGATCCCATTCATCAAAATCTTCTGCATAATGTTTTAGATAATCTGTGAGGACCATGTGAATGCGCTCCAAGGAATCGTTGGTTTGGGGCCGATATCCGAAAGTTGTTAATTCCTTAACCTCGAATATTTTCTCAAATTTCCTCATTAATTTGCTTATAAAAATTCCTCCTCGAATCGTAAGAATGCAGCACGGCGCTTCGTACTGTGCTAATAGATTTTGAGCTAGGGATGGGCGCTACCGATGCGACACTTTCAGTATCGAGTAAAAAGTACTCGATACTTCGATTCTCGATACCAATACTTAAAAGGTCGATGTATCGAGTAATCGATACTTTTTACATTGGTATCGACCACTTCGATTCCATTATTTCCGCTGCTTGCTAGTTACTGCCAGCTTCGTTCTTTCATCATCCAATAGAAACTGTCATTGGGGGAAGTCGTGCGTTGATAGGTTAATCGAGTTTGACTTTCCATTATGTAGCAAATAGCGAATCAAATAATAATTTACGTATATATTCTTTACATTACGTTTACGGAACTAACTATATTGTGTTGACATACTGTCATAACTGATGCAATTTCGCTTAAATAATGTGATATTCGAAGTAACAAGGTAATGTAACAAGATAACTAAAGAACTACGTAGGGGAACAAAACCAAAGATGCGCGTGTTTTAAGAATATTATACATTATTGTGTATAGAATTAACTATATTATTCACTTACATCATTTTCAATCGCTAGTTTATATTAATTTAAATAAAAAGTGGGATTATACTTTTACATGAATCAGCCTTTTTTCTGTTGATATCTATCAATTCCGGATTCGGAAATTTGTCCGAAATTGTCCGTTACTTGGTCCGGTGTTTGTCCTCTGGATTATATCCGGTCGTGTCCGAAATTTGTCCGAAATTTTTTAGAAAAATTTTTAGGTATCTGAAATCGCCGGAACCCGTAGATTCTGAATTCCCAACTTTTGAGTCTGTATATGCAACATTTAAAAAAAAATTATATTGAATTTTTAATCCTTTTGGGTTACCTACCTGCGGTCCTAGCCGATGAGCTACCTGATGGGATGTGAATTAGCATATCTTCAGAAATAGTGAGACTCGTCAGAAATGGTCAGGATGCTCAGGAATCGTCAGAACTTCTGACCATTCGTGACGATTCCTGACTTATTTTTAAGTAGGGATCCGAAAGTTGTGCGGTCTGATGGATTCCATCAGTCCGGGTTAGATCCGGTTCAGTCCGTATTTTGTACGCTCTGACGGATGCTGTCAATCAGGATTGTGCCGGATCGTCATCCGGATTCTATCCCGGTGTATTGACAAATTTTCCGGATGAAGTAGAAACAAAAAAATAATAAATCTGTATATTGTCCTGTAGAATCCGAAAGTTGTGCGGTCTGTCAACTTGATCAATCCGAATTGTATTCGATCATGTCCGTTTTCTTTGCGGTCTGACTGACCGAATAAATGTTATATAACAAGGTTATATAAGCAGTTTAAATTCGAGAAACGCATTCTTCATTTATTTGACGCTCACCAGCCTATTTCTATAGCTTAACTTGACACTACTACATATAACGCACTTCACTAATGCAGAATATCGCACGCCGAGTATATCGATTGAAACGGTCCTTATATACTAACCAAGAAAATTTTCGGCGCTTGTGAGAAACGACCAGAATTGTGTTTTGTACGGTCTGAAGGACGCGATCAATCCGGATTGTGTCCGTTCATGTCCGTGTTTTGTAGGGTCTGTCGGATGTGATGAATCCGAATTGTGCCCGGTCATGACCGTGTATTATATGGTCTGACGGATGCGATCAGTCCGATTTTTTGCCCGATCGTGTTCGGCCATGTTCATGTTTTGTGCGGTCTGGCGGATTCGATTAATTCGGAATAGCGGCAGATCTAGTTGAAGATGTCGCCACCACTGATGGGAATTACCGTACAGCTTGGCAGGCTCTGAGACAACGATTTTATAACCCCAGACTTATTGTGAATAACCATTTAAATGCTATAATGAATATTGTTGCTTTGGAAAGGGAGTCGGCCGTGGATCTACGTGCGTTTGCTGATGAAGCACAACGTATCGTTCGCGCTTTATCTAACATGAAAATGCCTGTCGAGCATTGGAATATATGGTTCATACATATATTATCCGCGAAGTTAGATCCGGAAACTCGGAAAGCTTGGGAGTTGGAGTTGAGCGCGTGAGATCGGATAGCGATAATAAACGTAGCAGAAGGCTCGTCCCCGGATTCAGCCGGGCGGGGGTCGTTACAACACTTCTCAAAATTCTCAGAATTCGCAGATTTTCTGGAGAAACGTTCTTAAATGTTGAGCATGATGGCTGCGGGAAGTTCTGTTGACAAAATATCGTTCTCGAACTCAAACCATAGTCTCGGTACACGAAGGGCATTTCACACGCGTCAAGATTTCTAATCGCCACCGAAGTGCGTTCTGTGTACGGGTTCACATCACTTGTGGAACTGCCATAAACTAAAATCTAAGTCGCCGTCCGAGCGCCGGTCCGAGATAAGACGCTTAAATTTATGTTTCAATTGCTTTGGTGACCATAAATGCATTGCGTGCAAGTACAAGGGAAGCTGCCGATTGTGTCAAGGAAAACACCACACGCTTATTCATGTCGATTCGATACGAGGGCAGAACTTCCCGCGATCTTTAAACTTTTCTGAAAACAAGCCCGAGGTGAGCAACGACGCGACACCGCTGAAGGTGAACGCCCTAACCGCTAGCATCTCCAAATCGAAGCACACAGTTACTCTCGCCACAGCTCAGGTCACTCTTCGAGGGCCGTGCGGTAGACATACCCGCGCACGTGCGTTGCTTGACCAAGGTTCGGAGGCTACCTTTGTCTCTGAGGCAATCGCGCAGCTACTCGGATTACCCAGGCGTCCTATCAATATTTCGTTATTGGGGGTCGGAATGAGGTCTTCGGGCAAGGCTTGGAACATGACATCACTTACATTACAGTCAATAATTAATCCAGATTTTCAAATAGAAACAGAAACTCTCGTTCTCCCCTGTGTTTCGTCACACTTACGGGAGCGTAGTTTCATGGATATAGATCTGGATCAGTATGCGGCCATAGCTTTGGCTCATCCTCAATTCTACGTTAGATATTCGGTGGATATGATAATAGGAGCTGAAGTTTACGGACAGCTTTTGCTGCCAGGTGTGCGAAAATTTCCCGAGTCTAATCTGATAGGTCAAGACACAGTGCTCGGATGGATTTTATCGGGAGGAATAAAAGCGAGTTCGTCACGGCGGGCGGAGCACCTTCCTCGGTCCCCGGTGCGAGCGCTGCATTGCGTTTCAGCAACTGATCTGAATGATTCATTGCAACGATTTTGGACTCTCGAGGAATTGCCGGACACGGTTTACAAATTAAGTCCTGAAGATGAGGCCTGCGAGACACTTTTTCGTGAAGCGCATACTCGCGGCTTTGATGGTCGGTATGTGGTGCGCCTTCCCTTGAAATCGAATCCACCGGCAGTGGTCTTGGAGACCCTTTGCTGTCGGTCAGTTAGTGTTATTCAAGGATGATTGCTACCCACCTTCTAAATGGCCGCTAGGTCGGGTCGTTGAAGTACATCCCGGAGCAGACGGTCTTGTAAGAGTAGCTACGGTGAGGAATGCCACAAATACCCTAAGGCGTCATATTGCCGTCGCTGCCCATTGTCAACAGCCGACCATATTATGAAGATAAATGAAGGTGACATTGTTATGCGTGAACAATGCTGAAATAAGCAGTGTTTGATGTTCGTCCTGCGGACGAAGGCGGGCGGTATGTTCGCGTCCTTTACGCTCGCACGTGTTGTGTGTGGAAACGTGGAGATTGATCTTTGCACCTCCGGTGCACCCTGAATGCCAAGTTGAGTGTGGTGCCTGGAAGGAAGGGACGCATGTGTGGACCTCCCTGAAGCAATAGAGTAGGGGTGCTAGAGAGGAGGAGAGAGACCCCATCGAGTCAGTATCGAATGGTGATTCAAGGCCTGCAGACGTCAGACAAGGGGAGAGTGCGACTGGCTGAGGTGTGTGTGACTGAGGAGGTGCCCTTGTGGCGGTGATTATGACTACCTTAATTGTGGACCTGAGAATGTGCCCTTGTGGCGATGATTGTGACTACCTTGATTGTGGACCTGAGAAGGTGCCCTTGTGGCGGTGATTGTGACTACCTTAATTGTGGACCTGAAGAGGTCCCTTGTGGCGGTGATTTTGTGTTGATTGTTGTGTGTTGGAGAGTGACGAGGTCTGACTCTTTGAGAGCGGCAAGGTGTTGCCTCTGATGTCCCAGTCATGTTGGGTATGCTTTCGAGGTTTGTAACGTTGCGGAAGAGGTAAGAGAGATCTCTCTTAGGCTTAAGCTCACAGCCAGTGTGTAAGTAGTTTAATTTGTATTGTACCTAATGTTAATTGGAGTGTTAAAATGATTTGAGAATAAAGGTGCTCTGCCTCATAGGCTTGCCCGGGCTTTTCCCTCAAATCGTGAGGGTTTTTATTCCTAGGCAAGTTGTTATTGTATAGTATACTAACGCGAAGACTGCTGCATTTTCATTTCTATACTCTGTTCGCCGAGAGAACGAATTTCTGAAACGACGAAATTTCGTTCCCTGCGCGCAACTTGTCGAAGAAGGGGAATTGTAGGCGTAAGTATTTGCCTGGAAAGTCCCTTAATATTTATGGCCTATTGTGACTGCCACGTTCGGTCTGCTCATCTGACCCTCAGTGATGCTATAAAAAATTTAGGAAAACACTTGGGTCAGTCTATTTGAAAAAAATTGTGTCCTCCTTTAACAGCGATTGGCTGCGTCGACCGAACGAAAAACAATTTGTCGACGCCTTTTTTCATAAAAAACTTGCGCGAACAAATTCGTTCTCTCGGCGAACAGAGTATAGGAACCCGACTACTCATTCCTTACGAACTCTTCTTGTAAAATATTTGCAAAGTGTATCTGATACAAACACGGACGATTTTCCGTTTTCACTTCAATTTCATCGAATGACAACTAAAACCTGCGGATTAATTTCGGATAGAATCGAACTATTTTGGGAGTTGATGTTTCAGACCGGACAGATTTTGGATTTAATCAGACGACTTTCCGTTTTTACTTTAATTTCACCGAATGACAACTTGAACCTGCGGATTAATTTCGGATAGAATCGGACTGCTACCAGAGTACATGTTTTTGACCGGAAGAATTTCGGATCTAAGCGGACGATTTTCCGTTTTCACTTCAATTTGACCGAGTGACAACTAAAACCTGCGGATTAATTTCGGATAGAATCGGACTATTTTCGGAGTTGATGTGTTAGACCGGACAAATTTCGGATTTAATCAGACGATTTTCCGTTTTCACTTTGATTTCACCGAATGACAACTTGAACCTGCGGATTAATTTCGGATAGAATCGGACTGCTTCCGGAGAACATGTTTTCGACCGGAAGAATTTCGGATTTGAGCGGACGATTTTCCGTTTTCACTTCAATTTCACTGAATGACAACTAAAACCTGCGGATTAATTTCGGATAGAATCGGACTATTTTCGGAGTTGATGTTTTAGACCGGACAGATTTCGGATTTAATCAGACGATTTTCCGGTTTTACTTTAACAAAAATAATTTCAGGTTCTGAGTTCCAGACTAATTTTGGATCAAGTCGGATTCTTTCGGGAGTGGAAGTTTACGTTCGGATAAATTTCGGATTAGACCGGACTATTTTCCATTTTTCGTATAACGAAGATAATTTCAGGTTTTACATTCCGGACTGATTTCGGATCAAATCGGACTCTTTCCGGAGTCGAAATTTATGGTCCGGACAGGCTCCGGACATAATCAGACAAATTTCTGGCTGTTTCCGCACAGTTTTCGGATTAGATCGGACATATTTCGGAAAAAAATCGTGAATCGGATTGATTTCGGATAAATTCGGATCAATTTCAGAATCCGAAATTTTTAACAGGGATGTTTTCCATGTATTTTTTCACGTAGAACACGATGGTGGTCTTGGTTTTCTCGTAGAACCTGAATGGAAAGTACTATAAACAAAAAACCAGTTTTTGCAATGTTTATCCGCCCCCAGAATTTTTCCGGTGTGTTCTATAAAAAACCAATAGCGTCATCGTTCCTCTAAACCTCATCCCCTCACCTACTTGCCGTAAAATTTCATCGCTGTAACTTGCTCCGATCCAGAGATCTACGATTTTGACACAAAATTTTGCCGAATTTCCCACAGTGCGCTGACCCACTAACCGGCTCAAAGGACCAAAAAATATTAGTAAATTATCAGTGGCTAGCGTATGGGGCAGCGAGGGAGAAACGTTTTGTCAATTTAAGGTTATGAAATAAAGATGCTAAAATTACAAAGGTAAAAAATGGGTCCGATCCTACCACGATCCGAGTTCCAACTCGCACGTATACTCACATATGTCACCAAAAAAATATGTAGTTAGTTTTGAAAAGATAGCCAGGATGTTTTCAGAATGTTTTTTTTCGAAAGCTATGACCACGATCCTTCTCTGAAAGATCGATCCCAAGGCAACCGGAGGTTTATGTCATTCAGCTCTTCACTTCCCACAACACCAGAAGACGATCCAATCGGGAAAATGTTTCACTGTAATTCAGAAGCGAAAGGCACTAGACATTGTTTATTGGCCATGAGCTGGGTTCCAGAAAAGAAGCTGCAAGTGCCCAGCACGAAAGTCGGGCTTCATACCAGATGTGGCAAGGTCTCGAGCCACCGACAATAAGAAAAGTGACCATGCGGATCAATAGCGTCAGGGACGAGCTCCCAAATAGTCACAAGCCATATTAGGAATAGTAAACATTTCCCAATTATAAACTTATCTTAAATTCCAACTAGATCATATTCAATAGCCTCAAAAATATTAACAATCATGGATTTTCAAAGTCTGTTATATCATCAACAGTCGTAAATTTCACTAATCGGGAATTTGTTCTAATTTAGGAATTTTTCTGTTTAAAGTATTTTGTATTTCGTGACTTTTGAGTCATTCCAAATTCATTTATTTCCTAAGTAAGGGTATCTTTTCACGGACCATGAAGTTTGAATTAATCGTGGAATTAATATTTTACATAGGATTCGTTTTATATTGCAGGTATAGACTGAAGGGTACTTACTAGAGAAACACTAAACTTTTTTCGAAACCAGTCTGGAAATTGTAATAAGTCGGTACTTATTTTCACGAGGAAATTGAAATTTTGTCTTACAGTAATTTTGAAATTAGTTTAGTTACATTTTAGAACTTCAAAATTATTGTCAACATAAATTCTGTTATCTATTCGGCGCAGTAGGGTCCACTTCCACCAATTTATCCTTAATTTGAGATGACAGAAATCAGCGAAATGCTGAGCACTCGATTACGATAATGCAGTGTTTGTCAGGATGGCAATTGTAAATATTTTCGTAGTGTACAGACCTATGGAAATAGCTTCATCTTGTTACTAGTTGATGCAGTTTCCAAGGTCCTTTCTTCTCAAGATTGCCACCATATCTTATGGCTAGTGGGGCAGGCTTATGAAATCCTTCAATTCAGACATACAGGTCTTGTGGATTTTCCTTCTGCACGATAGAAAAAAAAGATTAGTATTTCAATTAAATTAATAGACATGTATGTTAATTTGACTGAGAATGAAAGGACACTACTCAATTGCTTCTAACTTATATTAAAGGTAAGTTCATTAAAAATTTTGAAAATTATTCTATTCTGATATTTTAATTCCTGATTTGATTTAAGTATATTTATATTCAACTTTTTAAATAATGAACTAGATCAAATCCAGAAATGTCTGCAGATTTTGAGTTTTTATCTGAGTATTTCATACATTGCAAGTGTTGATCTATGTTAATTATATAGTTATTTTTATAGCACAGCACACAAAAGATGAAAGCTTTATAAAGTTGAATGACAGAAAGTAATTTCTTTACTTAACTTACTTGATAAATTTCCACAACTCGTAAAATATTGTTCATTAGTAGTTTATTATTCTCGATTAAATGAGTTAAAACTCATGTGTTTTCTTATCGAAAGCACAGAAGATACAATTTTTCGCTTGTGTTTTACTGAAATATGGCGGTGTAGGGAACTCATAAAAATTTGGGAAATTTAGTGTAGAAGAATGTGGAAAGTCAGGTTTAGTTTACCGCTATCCCTTAAACCCCCTTCACAAGATATTGTGAGACCGGTCTAGGCGACGTGTAGCATAAGGAACGTTTGTCACTCTTTCGGCCGCCCTTAACCAATGTTGTACCATATTGGAAAATCTGTAACAAAACAAAGAATACCTTCAAGATTATAAAGTAACAAAGTTAAATGATTATTCTCGTCCTGTCACACATTGGCGATCCTGCCAGGATAGTGGCAAAGATCCCTTTGAGAAGTAGCTACGGCAATACGTTTAAGCGACCCTTTCGACAAATTACCAAACAATAAATTTATTAATGATGAACCAAAATTTGAATAATTTTCTTCGTTCAATTTTTTTGCAAAAAACCTGTTTTTGAAATTCTCTGAAAATGCGGCAATTAATTTTAAAAATTCTATTCGATTATTTAAACGGGTCTTAGGCTTATAATACCTAACAATAAAAACAATAAAAACAAACAACAAGGAACTTTTATATACTAAAAACAATTGTTTATTGGTAGAAGGCATTACGGTGAGCTATTGCTTAGCTAAGTAATGCAATAATTAATTTGAAGGAAAATTTAAAAATTATTATTATCAGCTCTTGAAGTACACCATTTATATTATTCTTCATTGCAGATCACAGCGGCATTCTTTTATCACTTATGCACTTTTCATATTTTGAGACCAAGTTCATTTTGAGAACGAATGACAATTATACACGGAGCGACCGCATCAAGAGCTGCCACTGCTTTTGGCACGAGCAGTTAGTGTCGAAATAAATTTTTTTGGAATGGCACGAGCCACAGTTGTCAACGCACTGACCGCTCGATAATTCACACGAGCCACTCTTGCTAATGGCAAAAGCAGCGCAAGCTCGGTAAGTGTTGCGTTTAGCCCCGCCTACTCTTGGAATTGGCAATAATCTGTCATGTCAATTTTCAATAGCGCGTGATGTCAAATAACTCTAACGTTTAGTGACAACCGCACACTTCGCTCGACTCATTCGACGCATTAACAAATTTTGAAAGTTTTTAGACGATTCATGCATGGTGAAACAACAGTTCAAAAAATGATAAAGAAGTCAGTGAGTTCAGTGATATTACGTAATAGAAAAATATGTAATAAATGTACTTTTTTTAAATTCTCATCTAATTTTAATTTTCGCAATACAATTTGAATTTTTATTATTGGACAGAACTTTCAGAGTAGAATTTTCATCAGAATCATGTTAATTGATGAAATATGCACAATGTGAGGAAAATATTTTTGAATAGAACTTTCAAAGTAGAATTTTCATAAGAATTTAATTATTGAAATAGGCAAATTCATTATAAAAATTAATCTTGGAAATAATTCCATCAATCATATCTGATAAAATTTTATTTAATTTCATTAGATCTATCAAGAACAAAAATTAACATAGAAAATCTGAGAAGTAACACTTGCAATAGAAAGCTGCAAAAGTAAAATTTCCGAAAAAAATTTAAATTAGAAGTTTCTCAAGAAAAGGGTAAGATTTGAAGGTTGGGAAAAAAATTTTAGAAGTAGAACTGTAAATAATTTCATTTATTTTCAAACTTCCAAAATCAATTATTAGAATTTCTGAAATTATACCTACAAATTTTTGTTTAGATCATCGGATTTCTAAATTGAAACTATAATGATTATATTGGAACGAAAACAGTAAATCACTTGCTAACCGATCTTAGCCACACGTTTATTGATTTATGATTGAATTGCACGAATATCAATCATGACGTGCATGAAGGTTAGTTCTTCTCAATCAGCATAGTGAAGTTTGAAAAGAAATGAAAGATGTTGCGGCGAATGAGCCGAGAGCAAAGCGTGGTTGTCACTAAACGTTAGAGCTATTTGACACCACGCGCTATTGAAAATTAACACGAGAGATTGTTGCCAATCCCAAGAACGGACCGGGTCAATCGCAACACTTACCAAGCTCGCGCTGCGGTTGCCATTAACATGAGCGGCTCGTTTGAATTCGCGAGCGGGCAGTGTGTTGGCAACTGTGGGTAGTGCTATGAAAAAAATGTATTTTAGCACTAACCGCTCGTGTCAGAGTTTCTCCGTGTACAATACAATTATTGCATTCGCCAAACCTTCGCACATTTAAATGAAAAAAACTTTCAAGTGACAACTTGCATTTATAATTCAAATTGAAAATTCCCACCTACTTCCGTGCGGCTTCATCCAACTATAGATTGCGCAGCGCTGCGGTCGGGTGCCCAGCGGTTTTCCCATGGAATCCGGTTTTCATGTGCAAAATAGGAAATTTGATGAAAAGAAAAGAGTAATCTTCCCCGATCGGCGCCGCATACACCCCTTGCCTCGAAAAGCATCCCGTGGACGTGTAGTAGCGCTGTTTTTTGACTATTATATACGAAAGGGTGCGGCGGGGGATAAAAATGAATGGACGTTAAAATGTTTGGAATAAAATTTGCAATGAAAAGTATCATGTACACTTTTTCTGTACAGGCCATAGGCGATACGTAATTAGCTCTAGGAGTGGGGGTGGTGTTTTGGCGTGTGGCGCAAAATGTACTCGTGCGCTTAGTTTTCGCCCCATAACTCATAAACAGGTAGTTTTTGGACAAAAATGCATGAAAGAAAATTTGTAGAACAGAAAATTTTTTTTTAGGACCAATACATTTTTTTTGCATTACATCAATTTGGAAAGTCATAATTAATTTTGTTTAAAGTGCACGTACAAACACTGGGATCTCATTTCCACATCACCCTGAGGTAGAGTTTTTGGTGCGTTCTTTTTATTGTGGTCTCCCTTGTAGGCCTATTCCACTCATCTTTCGTTCATAATATTACTTGGAATGAAAATTATTTATGCATTTTATTCCACCCATGGAATGAAACTTACCTTTGACAGTTCAGTTTTTTATATTGTAATCCGCATTGTCAAAAATATACTAAAAAAAATATTTCTAAATCAGGTTTCCAAGATTTAACAGCAGATACTTCAAATACTGCGACATTCTTGTAGCTTGAGCAGAAACCCAAATCTGCAACTGCATTTACAATATTTTTTGACGCAAAATTTCTAAATAAAAATACCGCCAGAGGAAGTAATTGGCAAGAAATGAATGAACGAGGTCTCGTTGCTGCAGTTATAGCATGGCCGATGGCTATAGACTTTTTTTTGTAATTTTTCAGCATCAATTTTTTACATTCTACGATAACTGTATCTAAAAATGTACGCAATGTGGTTACAACTGGAACATTTGTTTCACACATATATATTTATTGACATCTGGGTAATCTGTTATACTGTATGGAGTGCTTCGAATATCTTCTTGTACTACATGTCCCGCAGCTGTCACAATTCTCATACGCTCTTCTTGTTCATTGCCTGAACGTCTTGTATACCAACTGTTTATGACTTTAAATCCCAATCCGTGGAAGCAAACAATTTTTGGTTTGGCTCGAGTTTTCGCAAACATTACCTGATCCTCATAAGTAGTATAGCTATTTGTGATACAAGTGCGCAAAATAGGCGATTGCCAACGAGTGCGCAGAGCTGAAGGCGAATGCTGAAATCACACGAGTCAGCAATTGCCTGTGCGCACGTGTATCACACGCTTTTTTTTGCAACAACCTTCCGAGAAAGTTGTTAGGAGATGGTAACGAAAAATAGTAATTTTATATTGTATAGAGTGGAGTAAAGAATTTTTGTTAAAAAAAAAAATGTTCGAAAAAAATTTGAAAAAAATTTTCAAAAAAAATTCTCTGGAAAAAAATGTGGTGCAAAAAAATGTTTGAAAGAAAATTTTGTAAACAAAAATTTTTGAAAAAAAATTTTTTTAACTAAATTTAGAAAAAAAAAATTTTGTGAAAAAAAAATTTTGAGAAAAAAAATTGGGAAAAAAATTTTGAAAAAAAAAATTTGAAACAAAATTGGGAAAAAAAAATGTTGAAAAAAAATGTATGAACAAAAAATTTTTGAAAAAAAATGTTGGCATTTATGCTCTTTTGCCCCCGGGGGTGGGGGGGGGGGCTACGAAACCCCGAAAACAAAACTTCAATCATTAAAACACTGAGCGCTGCTGTTGTTACGTTGCCCCCGAATTCTCGCGATGCGGAAAGTTGCTTATCTGCAAAGTGCGCATGCGCGTACATTTCGCTGATGTGGAAAGTATATAAGAATCGAACTGCGCATGCGCCAATATTATTCCCGCATTGTTATCCGGAATGAGTCACTTCGCGTATAATTTAGCTACACGGAACGGAGCACTTTCGAGGTGGGTGTTGCAAAAAGTAATTTTCCTTCTAATGCTTTTTCTTCCACCGGTGATCCATTGGGGAATGTTCTTCAATTTTTCTCATCAATTCCTTGAGAGTGAATTGACATTCATCACTCTCATCAATAAAGGAGTATAGTTCACCGAATGCGGACATCAAATTTTCATCTTGCTAATCTGCTAATCAGCACACTTTATTGTCTACCTGTCCCATGACCCTAAATTTTACGGTTTACAGATTTGGACAAATAGGAGACTGCCAATAACGCACCATTTTAAGAAAAAACAAATAAAAATTTATACAAGAGAAGGTATTGGCTGACTTCTATTCCACACTTCGCTAATATGCACCATGGGATAGATCGGTTTCGAAATATGCAGATTACAAATTAGCGGACTAGAAAAATTTTTCTTGTGCTATTCATTAGGAAAAGGAATCAGGAAAGAAGAAAGAAAAGTTCATGTCCCTAATTTCAAAAGAATTAGATCAACTATATCCAAGCTTGCGTCTTAAAGATTGAAGTAATTCTCTAAAAGCAATGTAAAAAAATATATAACAGGAAAACTTCTACGTCGATGTTTGATTGTCACTGGTAATGTTTATTGTGCATCCCTATCATTATACTTACAAACTGATACGAAAATTTTGAAAAGGCACTTAAATTCACTTCTTGGGAGAAACAATTTTTTGGTTTTTACGTAAATAGCAGATAGATTTTACAATTTTTGTTTTTTCTTTAGTCCTATTAAGAAGTTTAGATTTTTATCCAATCTTATGAACAATAGTCTATTTTGTTTCTCAAAAGACTATCTATAATTATACTCGTTGTTTTTTATTAAAAAGAAATCATTTATAAACTATATAGTGCAAAAGGTTTATTTAATTAACTATCGACTGAAATTCCGTATTAAAAATATCCCACTCTAAATCAGACTGTGTGAAAAATTAAGATGCGAGTGAATAATGTACAAACATTATTCCAAAAACTGTCTTCTCATACGTTAATTTGGTCATCATAAGCAACTCAAAAGCTAACCACACCCTACTAGGTATATCCTAATGAATACTATTAGTACTTCTCAACAAGATGGACACGGTTCTCCTCATCGTCCTCAGCGAAGTTCTTATTCCTGAAATTATGTTACAAAAAAACTTTATAACTAAAATACAAAATTAGAGAAAAATATTTATTATATCGGGTTGGTTATTATATCTTTTCAAAATCAATAATTATATTGACAACAGAAGCGAACGGTTTCTAAATTTTTCTTTCATTTGAAAAGATAATAACAATTATTGTAGGATAACCACATAGATTATACCCTGCATATCGAAAAAATAAGCCGAACTTCTTCACAATTTTTTTAGAAAACATTGAGTCAATAAACTTAGGACATAAACTTTGGAATAGTTCACTAAATTATTTTATTTTTGTATACTTTTGCAAAAACTGCAAGTTTTTGTTTGTTGGTTAGCTCACCCATTCAGCTTTAAAATATGTTTATAACACCTCACATTTAGTTTTTTTGCACAAATCGTCCACAACCATATAGTAATATTCTATAATACTTTATTATATCAGTACTTACCTCAGACTGATTTCCGTCGTTATTACTCATTTTGAAAAATATTTTAACCACCAATTTCTATTTTCACTCATCACCTTTGTAAATATTTGAAAACATCACGAGCGCGGGCGCTAAACTATTCCCTAGTCCCTGCACGGCTCGAACTTATCTGTTTCAGAAAACTTTTCTGAAAATTCCCTGAAATCATCTGATTGGTCGAAAAACCCACTCCGCAAATCTGCTACTCTGCTAATATGTATACATGGGACTGCACCCTAACATACTTCGGCGAACGAACGCCGTTTTCGAATAAGTTCCGAACCAACACCTTCTTCAAACGAACTTCGAACCAACAGCTTTTTCGAGCAGATTCGGAACGAACACCTTATTCACACTAAAATAATTAATAAATAGTAAGAAACGTGGGAAAATTAGATCGACACAAATACTTGCGCAAGTCTTACGTAATTATATAATACACAATTCCAAAGCATTCTGGCCTACTAAACTTGAAAATCGCATTGAAAATGTTTTTTATGGATTGTTTTTTGAAATTTTATATGTTTATCTTCCTGTAAAGCAATGGCTTTTTAAAATACTTCCGTGCAGTGCACCTCAACTACCAAACTGATCAGGGAAAATAGCACTAATATTCGTTGCAGATTCGATGACCGAGGACTCTTATATTTTTCTATCCCTCAAAATTGGGGAGCCAATTGAAAATTTCAATGTATCAGAAAGACAACGTAACGTCCATGCTTATACATATACCTACATAATTAAAATTAATTTCTTCATCTCACAGTCGACAACTGTCGACCTCTACTTATAGGCCGGAAGACTTATTTCACTTATTAGTTACGTTTACCCTCAGCCACCTAGCGTCACCCTGCTGGAATTCAAAAGATATAGATCCTATCTTTTTGAATAATTTTGAATCTTTCTGGTTGAAATAGATAGAGAAAATGTATCCCATTCTATCTCTTTGTCAATCTAAATTCGCGTCTATCTTTTTCAATCCTCTCTTTTCTATCTCATCCTATACTTTATCTATCCACGTCAATCTTTTTCCATCTCTCTATCAATCTAAACTACCGTTATCTTTTTCAATATCCTTTTCCCTACCTCTTCTTATCCTCGATCTATCCGCGCCAATCTTTTTCTACCTTTTTGTCTATACAAGTTCACGTCTTTCATTTCCAATCTCATTTTCTCTATCTTATCCTATCCTCCTTCTATCAACGTCAATATTTTTCTATCTCTCAATCAATCTAAACTCCCTTCATCTTTTTCAATCTCCTCTTCCCTATCTCTTCTTATCCTCGATCTGTCCACGTCAATCTTCTTCTATCTATTTTTTGATATAAATTCACGTCTATCTCTTTCAATATCCTCTTCTCTATCTCATTGTATCACACATTTATCAACGTCAATCTTTTTCTATCTATTTTTTAATCTAAATTCACGTTTATCTTTTACAATACCCTTTTCTCTGTCTCACCTTTTCCTTTGTCTACCCACCTCAATCTTTTTCTATCCCTTTGTCAATCTAAATTCACGTCTATCTTTTTCAATATCCTTTTCCCTATATCATTGAATAATACATCTATCAACGTCCATCTTTTTCTATCAATTTTTCAATCTGAGATCACGTCTATCTTTTTCAATGCCCTCTTCTCTGTATCGTCCTATCCCTTACCTATCCACGTCAATATTTGTCTATCTCTGAATTAATTCAAATTTCCATCTATCCTTACAAACTCCTCTTCCCTATCACATTGTATCACACATCTATCAACGTCAATATTTTTCTATCTATTTTTCAATTTAAATTCACGTTCATCTTTTACAATACCCTCTTCTCTGTCTCACCTTTCCCTTTATCCACCTTATTCAATCTTTTTCTATCCCTCTGTCAATCTAAATTCACATCTATCTTTTTCAATATCCTTTTCCCTATCTAATTGTATCATACATCTACCAACGTCTATCTTTTCCGATCTATTTTTCAATCTGAATCCACGTTTATCTTTTCAATCCCCTCTTCTCTATCTCATCCAATCCTCCATCTGTCCACGTCAATCTTTTTCCATATCGCTGTCAATCTAAAGTTTCGTCAATCTTTTTCAACCCCCTCTTATTTAATCTTATCTTGTCCTTTATCTATACTCGTTACTATTTTCCTATCTCTCTTTCAATAGAAATTCCCATCTATCTTTTCTAATCTCATCTTCCCTATATCATGTCTATAATTTTCTATCCATTTTCCAACCTCAATTCACGTCTATCTTTATCCATCCCCTATTCTCTGTCTCATCTTATTCTGTATCTATTAAAGTCAAAGTTTTTCTATCTCTGTTAATCTAAATTCCGGTCTATCGTTTTTTAATCTCCTCTTCTCTGTCTCATCGCCTATAACGTTAACCATTGTTCCTTCATGCTGCCCAGTTGACTCTGCAGCTCGACCAGTTTTACAGAATAGGCTCCAGTACAATGGGTACTATGGATGCAGTTGGGGCTACGAAAACGGTGTCTACGAAGATCGTGCGATGCGTTATCCTTTGCGAGAGAAAGATGCAAAGATAAGAACTGACAAAAGCCATAGAGTTGGAGATTGAAAAAGAGAACGGAAGTTTAGATTGATAGAGAGATAGGAAAAGATTTACGTTGATAGAAGCAGGATAGGTTGAGATAGAGAAAAGTAGATTGGAAAAGAAAGACGTGAATTTATATAGACAACTAAATAGAAAATGATTGACGTGGATAGATCGAGGATAAGAAGAGATAGGGATCAGGGGATTGGAAAAGATTAAAAAGGTTTTAAATTGATTGAGAGATAGAAAAATATTGACGTTGATAGAAGTAGGATAGGATGAGATAGAGAAAAGGAGATTGGGAATGAAATACGTGAATTTATATAGACAAAAAGATAGAAAAAGATTGGCGTGGATAGATCGAGGATAAGAAAAGATAGGGAAAAGGATATTGAAAAAGATAACGGAAGTTTAGATTGACAGAGCGATGGAAAAATATTGACGTTGATAGAAGTAGGACAGGATGAGATAGAGAAAGGGAGATTGGAAAAGAAAGACGTGAATTTATATAGACAAAAAGATGGAAAAATATTGACGCGGATAGATCAAGGATAAGAAGAGATAGGGAAAAGAAGATTGAAAAAAATGAAGGGAGTTTAGATTTATTCAGAGATAAAAAAATATTGACGTTGAAAGAAGGAGGATAGGATGAGATAGAGAAAAGGACATTGGAAAAGAAAGACGTGAATTTATATAGACAAAAAGATAGAAAAAGATTGACGCGGATAAATCGAGGATGAGAAGAGATAGGGAATAGGAGATTGAAAAAGATAACGGTAGTTTAGATTGATAGAGAGATAGAAGAAGATTGACGTGGATAGATAAAGTATAGGGTGAGATAGAGAAGAGAGGATTGAAAAAGATAGACGCGAATTTAGATTGACAAAGAGATATAATGGGATACATTTTTACTATGCATTTCGATCATAAAGATTCAAAATGATTCAAAAGGATAGGATCTCTATCTTTTTATTTCCAGCACTTTGCATCCCTCAAACGCTATCTTTTCTTATCCCTAATCTGAATTACTTTCTACCTTTTTCTATATCCTTCGTCACCAAGGACTCTTATCTTTTTCGATCCATTAGTCTATCTATCTATTACGAATTCCAATCTTTTTCAATCTCTTTCTCTATCCTTCGTAACCGAGGCCTCTTATATTTTTCCATCCCTCAGTCTATCTATGTATTACGAATTTTAATCTATTTCAATCACTTTCTTTATCCTTCGTGAACAAGGATTCTTATCTTTTTCTATCCATCGAAATTGGGGAGTCCATCCAGAAGTTAAAAAATTCATTTAAAAAATGAATTTGACGTTGACCACGTATCAGAAACACAACATGACGTCCATGTTTAAACACCTAGATAATTAAAATAATTTCTCTGTCTCACAGTCGACAACTGTGTCGAACTTGGAAGAAACGGTTTGCCAGGACTCTACTTATAGGCCCGAAAACTGATTTCACTTGTTGGTTACTTTTACCCTCAGCCACCTAGTATCCCCTGCTGGAATTAAAAAGATATAGATCCCATATTTTTTTAATAATTTTGAATCTTTATGATGGAAACAGATAGAGAGAATGTTTCCCATTCTATCTCTTCGTCAATATAAATTCACGTCTATGTTTTTCAACACCGTCTTTTCTTTCTCATCCTATCCATTATTTATCCATAACAATCATTTTTTATCTGACTGTCAATTTAAATTCCCGTCTATTTTTTTCAATTTCCTTTCCTTTATTTCATCTTTTTCTACGTTCATCAACGTCAATTTCTTTCTATCTATTTTTCAATCTGAATTCACGTCTATCTTTTTCAATACACTCATCTCTATCACATCCTATCCTTCATCTATCCATGTCAAATCTTTTTATATCTCTGAATCAATCTAAATTTCCATCTATCTTTTTCAATCTGCTCTTCCCTCTCTCATTGTATCAAACATCTATCAACATCTATTTTTTTCTATCTATTTTTCGATATGAAGTCACGTCTACCTCTTTCAATATCCTCTTCCCTATTGCATCCTAGCCTTCATCTATCCACATCAATATTTTCCTATCTCTGAGTTAACCTATATTTCCATCTATCTTTTTCAATATCCTCTTCCATATCTCATTGTTTCATACATCTAGCAACGTCTATCTTTTTCTGTCTATTTTTCAATCTGAATTCATGCTATCTTTTTCAATACCCTCTTCTCTACCTCATCCTATCATTTATCTATCCACGTAAATATTTTTCTATCCCTGAATTAATCTCAATTTCCATCTATATGTTTCAATCTCCTCTTCCCTATCTCATTATATCATGCATCTATTTTTCTATCTATTTTTATATCTGAATTCACGGCTATCTTCTTCCATGCCCTCACATCTATCTCATCATATGCTTCATCTATCCACGTCAACATTTTTCTATCTCTGAATTGATCTAAATTCCCATCTATCTTTACAAACTCATCATGCCTACCTCATTTTATCATACATCTATCAACGCATATCCTTTTGTATCCATTTTTCATTCTGAACCCACCTCTATCTATTTTAATACCCTCTTCTCTATCTCATTCTATCCTTCATCTGTCCACGTCAATATTTTTTCTAAAGTTCCGTCAATCTTTTTCAACCCCCTCTTATTTGATCTTATCTTGTCCTTTATCTATACTCCTCAATATTTTCCTTTCTCTCTATCAATATAAATTCCCGTCTATCTTTTCTAATCTCATCTTCCCTATAGATTGATAGAGAGATCGAAAAATATTTACGTTGATAGAATCACGATTGGATATGATAGAGAAAGATTGACGTGGATAGGTGAAGCATGAAAAAAGATAGAGAAAAGGAGATTGAAAAAGATAACGGGAGTTTATATTGACAAAGAAATAGAAAAATATTGATGTTGATAGAATCAGGATTGGATGAGACAGAGAAAGATTGACGTGGATAGTTGAAGGATGAAAACAGATAGAGAAACGGAGATTGAAAAATATAACGAGAGTTAAGATTGACAAAGAGATAGATAAATACTGACGTTGATAGAAGAAGGATAGGATGAGATGGAGAAAAGGAGATTGGAAAAGAAAGACGTGAATTTAGATGGAGAAAAAGATAGCATAAGATTGACGCGTATAGATCAAGAATAAGAAGAGATAGGGAAAAGGAGATTGAAAAATATAAAGAGAGTTTAGATTGATAGAGAGATAGAAAAAGATTGACGTTGATAGGAGGAGGATAGGATGAGATAGAAAAAAGGACATTGGAAAAGAAAGACGTGAATTTATATAGACAAAAAGATAGAAAAAGATTGACGTGGATAGATCGAGGATAAGAAGAGATAGCGAAGAGGAGATTGAAAAAGATAACAGGAGTTTAGATTGATAGAGAGATAGAAAAAGATTGACGTGTGTAGATAAAGTATAGGATGAGATAGAGAAGAGAGAAGAGAGGATTGAAAAAGATAAACGCGAATTTAGATTCACAAAGAGATAGAATGGGATACATTTTCTCTATCTATTTCGATTATAAAGATTCAAAATGATTCAAAAGGATAGGATCTCTATCTTTTTACTCCCAGCAGGGTACATATGTATGGAGATGTCAAAATATAACATAGGGGAGTGGGTATAGCAAGTGACTGCGAAAACAGCTCTGCGCATGTGCACGAGCCAGCATACGAGTTTTCATTCGTGCCAAGCATTAACGAATTCTTGGACGAGATACCACTCCTTACTATTCCTTCGCGGCGTAGTCCGAGAAAATTGTGGCATGGTTTGTAGATAGCGGCGGAGCGGCGAACTAGCGACGCGTCGATCGTCTCTCGATTGTCCGACATTAGTTTAAAAGGCTTTCCCATAGAAATGCATTCGTGGCGTAATCTTTTCGGTACCGCAAAATTGTGTAGGACAGTGGCAACGTACATTTCTACGACACAAAAGTGATTTCTTGTGCAAAACTGGAAAAGTCGATCGCGAACAACATTTTTTAGAGACAGGTATTGTTTGGGAGATACAGGTTTTAGCACCTGATGGAAGCGTTATGTCGGTAACTAGTTCAATTTTTAAGGTGAAATTTTGTAAATGCCATAACATAACCTCGGCACAAGTTTCATAGGTTGGTCCTAATTTTTTAGATTTTTGGTCAATACAGTATAGTTTACATTTGCAAGCCAATAAAAACAACAAAATTTTACAAAAAATAACAAAGAAAAACTGTAGAGATTTGTAAATTCATAGGTAGTTTGTATTGTGCCATTGTTAATTTATAACTTTCAATCCCGCCGATTTTACAATTTCAAAATGTTTTATAATTTCAAAAAGAAAAAAAAAGATTTTCATGAAAAATAAAAACTCCGGATTTTTAAACTTATAGTGTACGAGTATTGTGCCATCTTGTATTTGCCACCTTCGATCTTATCGATTTATAAATTTAAATATATTGCAAAATAAAAAATAAGTATTGTTGCTAATATAATTCCAATCTTTTATTTAAATTGTAATAATTATTATATTTAATAATTTTTAGACACTACGTTACAAGGTTCCAAGATTAAATAAAGGTGTTGTTTCAACTCATTTTTAAAATTGCCCGAGTTATTTATCGAAGCCTGTGAAAAAAGCTCGTTGGACACTAGGGCGAAATTTGAAGCCAAACCCATCAATTTTAAGAAAACGCAAAGTGTCAGATACCCTCGAAACAGATAATACTCATATTGAGAATTTACAAAATCCACCAAAATTGAAGCAATCCCGTAATTGATGTGAAGATGTGAAGTAGAAAACGTGGAAACGTATTTTACTTATCGAGATAGGGATAAAGTTTTGCGACACATGAAGTGCCTTCTTAACATGCCCAAAGATTCTCTAAAACCCAGATGTGACCATTGCAGAATTGCAAAAAGAAACCTGGACAAAAAAATTGTTCTTCTTCAACGGAAGGATGCAAATATAAAAATATTCACATCAAAATATGAAGATAAAATTAATGAAAAGACGAAAAATTTGAAGAAGGTTCAACAGAAATTGAAAGCAGCCACTATGGCGAAAAATAGGGCCATCAGTAAAGTGAATTTGCTAAAAAATTCGCTTGAAAAATGTGAAAAGAATATTGCTGATGTATCTAACGAGTCTTTAGCTGAAAAAAGAAGTTACTGCAAATTAGGAGATAACGAGAAATTAGCAATAAAAAAATTCTCTCTGCAGCAAATAAAAAGGTTACGAAGAACAGGAGATACTCGGAAAAGTGGATCGTATTAAGTATGCTTCTTCACATGCATTCACCTGTGACTTTCACCTTCATCGAAGATAATGGGATTTTGCCATTGAGGTCTGTCAGAACGATTCGTCGGTATATATTTGAAATCTTTTTTCACGCCTTAGAATTTGTATTTTTATTTTGATAGTACTAAGGAATTTTTTATTGCAGAACTCTAGCTTTAATTGACACTCCCTGTGGATTCGATCCTAACTTCTTCGCACCATACATGTCCAAGGAGGCCATACACTAGTTATTTTGTTTCATTACTCACTCCTGGAATTAGTTAGTTAGCTGTAATGTAGGCGGGGGCCGTGAGGTCCCAACCCCTGGCGCTCAAGCTATAAAGCCTATTGTGCCACACCCGTGTTTATTCTCAAGGCAGTACTCCGAATCCGGCCATCCTTCACCGAGTGCTTTTGGATCTCGGTGGGTTTTTCGTTGTAATCAACGTTCTGAGAATATACCTCTCAGGTGCCAGGCATACCTATCGCACAGTAAACGACGTCCTCCTTTGCTGATCAGGCAAACTGATCCTCACCAACTCTGCCATTCGGCAGCCTCCCTAGCAGGCTAGGGTGTACGGAGCGATTCCTCTGAGGTCATCAGGTAGATGCACAGATTCGAAGCACTGTCCTGGTGTGTTATGTAAGTGTATGTGTGTGTGTTCAATACTCGAAATCGGCCAGAGACCACCGAGCGTAGGTCGCTTGAGAGGGCCTGCCTCTACGCAAGGAGATCGCAGACTCATTTTCGAGTCTTCACAGAATCGGCTTCGACCCCCAAGGCTATTCCCCTCGACATGGGGCCCCACCTTGGTATGATACCAGCTTTTTCTGAGGGGGCCAACAGTTTGAGGTGGGTCCCGAACCACCGAAGCCCCGGTAGAAGTACATAGAAAAATTTCCATTTGTACCCGGCTCAGGGATCGAACCCCAGACCTCTTGCATGGAAGTCCGACGCGCTATCGTCTGAGCCACCGAGGCTTTTTTTTCTTTTTTTTTTTTGCTCCTGGAATTAAGTTGGCAGAGCTTATCGTTGAAACTATTGTATTATTTGAAGAGGCTGTTGCTAATGTGTATGATATTGTATCCGATGGCACTACAACAAATCGAAAATTTTGGTAAGTAATGGGTGTATCCGGAAAACTCTCAGAATTCAAATTCTACTTTGAACATCCGAACGTCGAAAAACGAAGAATTTTTGTCTTCGCTAATACGCCACGTTCAATCAAAAATGTAAGGAATAGGATGTATGGGAAACATGAAACTGGAAATTAAAGGTAAACAAATAGTGATTATCTCTTCAAATTCAAATGATTTAAAAATACAAAATATTACCGTTACTAGCTTCGTATGAGGCTGAACATATAATTAAGAAAATTCGAGTTTAATCATTTTAATATATTAGGTCCATCCTGATGAAGATCCTGCTTTATTGAAACATTTTGAAATATTTTATTGGACGTGGAGAAAAGAAGTTTAACTACTCGAAAGTGCCATAATCTAACTCTTCAGTATGTTTATAAATTAGAAAGCTACGTTAAAACGCGAGTTATTCTTGCTCTCCGGGTTTATTGATAATTAAGATAATTAATAAGAAATTTATAATTAGCTAACGAATTTCGGGAATTAACCTGCTCATCCTTAATTTTGTTTAAATTCTCAGTCACTCAACGGCCAATGGTTTGCGGAACTATCATATTATTATTCCTGAATTAAAAAGCTATGGATCCACTGCTGAGTTATGTGATATATTTGATCGCGTTTTCGATTCACTAAACAGAACTTTAGTAGAAGAAGGAATACGACTTGATAGTGCGGATCTGAAGGTACGCAAAATCTGTATTATTTTTAAAGTTTCGGGGTATGAGAATTTGTCACAACTTGAAAAAAACTACTTTTCTTGCAGGAAATGCATCTTTTTTGAAATGGTTGGATTCGTGGTAAAAGAAAGTCTTAGGAGGTGAACTGAAAAAAGAAGATTCTTTAATAGAGAGTACGACTCACGGCTTACAAGTTACTCTGCATTCTGCTATAGGGTTATCTAGTTATTTATTGAAAGGATGCAACTTTGATTACGTGTTGACAGGAAAAATGAATCAAGATTCATTGAAGGTTCGCACATTTTTTGACAGGGTTCTTCATAATAATATGTGTTATAGATCAGCTGGGCTAACTTTAAAGAGAGCTTTATTGTGTCAGACTCACCAGCCTCATTCATCTCATCAGTATATTTTATATACAACTATTCATCTGCTTTGTGTCGTCCACAGCCTTATAAAGTAGGACTGGTTAATAGCTTTGACTATATACAATTATATATAATAATTTTATATTGGTATTTCAAATTATATTCATTTTAATGATTATATGTTGGCGATTATATAAAGATAAACATAAGATGGAAAACTAATGTGAAATTATTTATACATAAAAAGATTGTACAAAAATTAGACGTGTTGAAATAATTCACCATGGCGAGAAAAATTTATTTGAGAATATATAATTTTTATACAATCATTTTATGCATAAATTATATGCTCATTTTTACATGGGTAGTATTTCAAACAAATTTTTACGTGCAATATTAGTATTACTTGTACTTTTAGTAACAGAAGTAATAGTAGCAGTAATACCCAGATAACAAAATGCCTGCACAGTGCGAGCATTATGGGTCGCACGTGTGCGGTAAGGCCGCATTACGTGAGTTCATATCACCACGCAGATCTGTCTTCCATGTGGTCGCATATGTTTCACATGTCGTGCGAGTCGCACGTGTGCGGGTGAAATGCATGCACGTAGAGAGAGTAAAATGATTGTAACATTACGCTGAAAATATTAAAATGATAATTCGATAAATACAATTTGAACTTGGCACCTAATAGTGAATAATAAAAAGAATATGATTTTTTGACCCAAACTGAAATGGTCTTTACAGAGTTCTCATTCTAGTGTCATGAAATATAAGACTTTCCACGTGCGAGGAATTGAGGTTATATCATTTGTTTATGTACTTAACACAGAAGCTAAACGAATATATGGTATATAATCCCTTGACACGTACAAATTGAGAAAACACGAAATCAGCGGAGATACAAAATTAGCACAGACAAAGAATATATTTGCCACAGCACGAAGAACAACCGAGAAAACCGAGTAAAAAACACGCGATGTAGCCCGCCATCCGTGAAGTTCAAGGCTGGTGAGGGGCTGAGAGGTTCGGTCCGTTGGCCGCTAGTGCTGAGGTTAAATCAACATGGCGTCAGTGACTGGAGGGAAAATTGAAAAATATATATTTAATGAAATAATAAAATCGATATTTTTTTCATATTGATTCTAATTTTTTATTAAATAGTTATGGACCAGCAAGAACTAATTTCCAAAATATTTTTTCACACTATATAATAAGCTAATGGAAAATTATCATACATGCGTTGCGCTCTCATTGTGCTCGCACTTGATGATCGCACGTGTGCGAGCACTCTGCGACTCCTTGCACTCGCACTTGAGTTCCCATCACGCACAATGTGTTGAGAACGCAGCATTTACGTGAGACACACCGCGCGAGAGTAAAGTGCGACGCACGATTGTTATCTGGGTAGGTTTTTTTTTTTTGTAGAGGAGGTGATAATGCATTTACGCACTGAGTGTGGGACTCGACCTAAAAAACGGTAATACCCACTTAACTCACTTCCCCTCCTCGCCAACCCACGTTCCCGGAATCCGCTTTCGCATTACTTCAGGAACATGGGTTATAGGCATACTACGCCGTGCTTCGGCGTCCCGCTGTGTTGCCAACGTGGACTTCTTCCCCTCTCCTTTCCACCCAACCAAGATGCACGCAGCGTCCTCAGTGATGTGGTGCTACCGCAACCCGGGTTCGTCGGCCTTCAGCATCTTGGTTGGGTGTAATCAGCTATTTGCGTCGTTCATTAGGCTTGTTCGAAGAGGCGGCCTCCCTAAACGACGCGCACTGCATTGTACCCGGCAGATGGTCGGTCCGGGTTTTCACTTCTTTAGCGGCGCAGAGATAGCACTGCGGCGTACTTCCGCACGCCACAGCCCGATGGCCCTCCTTGCCGCACCTCCAGCAGGCCTGGGTCCGGTCTGGACCCCTGCATCCCGCTGCCATATGGCCAAAGCCCAGGCAGCGGTAACACCGAACTGACTCCGTCTTCTTCCGCACACGACAGGACACCCACCCCACTTTGAGGTGTCTCGTGCGGAGAAGTCTTGCCGCCAGATCCTCTTTGATTTCGATAAAGGCCCTCAGATTACCTCTGAAGGCCTTCTTCGTAATTTTCACCTTCAACTCTCCAGCTGCTGCGTTTCCGAAATGCTTCCGGACCGCAGCCTCCACATCTTCCTCGTCAGTGATCAAGTCGAGGTCCAGGACTTCGACTTCGATTTGGGGAACAAGCTGACGCACGTTCCCTCTATTTCCCACCGCATCCTTGATGGCTGCGGACAGCTGTGATGCACCATCCGCAGCTGGCCCTACCTCCACAAGAACCTCTCTCCTTCGGGTCTGCCTGACACCTCTAATTTTTACACCAAGGGTGTCCGACTTCACCTTTTGTTTGAGGTTCCTGAGGACCGCCGCATAGCTCGAACCCTCGGCTGGTCTTATCAGGACCGCCTCGGGTCGGGCTCTCTTCTGTTTCTCCTTCTTCATGGGTGTGGATGCAGCTTCAGTCGCCCTTACCTCATCCTTCTTCGGGGTTGAAGACGCTGCTGCCGCGCTGCGCGTCTTCAACTTCTTCGTCCTTGGTTTAGAGGACCCTGCCTCCACGGGGCTCAGTGTGGGCTCCCTCTCTCGTTTCCCAAAATGGGTGGAGGGAGCTTCCACGGCTTGTTCAGTCAAAGTCCCCGTTTGACTCGTGTCCTTCTTCTTCCGGCTTGACTTCCTTCTTTCTTCTAGCCTCCCCTTTTCGCCTGCGGCCCATCCGACTTCTACTGGCACAAAAAAGAACCTGTACTTGGCTCTAAATATGGCGCCAGACAGTTCCATCGCCAGTTCTCTTGCTTCATGAAGTCCATGCCTGATTGGCATGAACATATTTCTTTTCGTGTCCGAAAATTTCTGCATCTCCTGCAATATGAGCTTCATCTTTTTGATGAGCTTTTCAGCGTCTGCTAGTTGTTTATCCACCTCCAAGATATCCTGCTTGGCAGTCGTCTTTTGACTTGAGTCAAACTCCTCGGTCACGTCCAACGGACCTCCCAACTCCTCACATACACTTCGGTTTAAATTTGATACATTCTCCATTTAAATTCCCACGAGTAGCTAGGGAAACAAAGGCCCACCCCCGCAGAGCCCCGCATGCGAGGGTAACGTCTGTGTACTCTACAAGGCGACCTGGTATCCTAGAGATACCGTTTACGACACCACTCCCCTGGTGCCACGCAGTCTTCGGCACGGTGGATTAACGCCTTGACTTGGAGGTTTTTCCTTCGGGACCATCCCTAGACCCTTGCCTGCGACTGCTTATTGAGTAGTGTAACCGTATTCAGCAGAAGCCCTCGGTACAGGACCGTAACAGGAAGCGGTCGTGGTTTTTTCTCGGTGTGTCCTTCACCCAGTCTGTTTGGTCCGCGGGGCCTATTTCATTTCAGCCCTACCCTCTGTTTGCTGTTTTCTAATATCATGTATTACTAGCAATTGCCAGTAATACTGTAGATATTATTCATAGATCTTCTCGGGGCAATAAATTGTTATTTAAAATGGATTTTGATTTAAAAAATTTTTTCTTTTGTCCTAATATGGACCTTTTTTGGAGCAGTTCGATTTGGTGGTGGAACAACCGATCACCCTGCTACCTCTACCCTCAAACAAATATATAAAATCCTGTCCTTTTACAGCATCCTGAAGCCTTCCAAGAAGAGAAATTGTACCTCTACCGATTTATAATAATATAATAGGTATTTTTATGACTTCTATGACTCGTGACTCGTATGACTCGTCGTATGATATTATTATAAATTGTATATCACTCAGACAAACAACATCGCTTGAAACAACATCATTAATCCTCTACCGATGATAAGCCAACCGAGCCTCCGACATCCCTATCTCACCTGAAAGAAATTTACAAATCGAACAAAAGAAATTTACTCCAAGAAATTAAAGGCAAATTGAAGACTGTTATTCATTCTGAAGATCCTGATTTTAGTGATTTCTATCATATCCCTGAAGATTCTAAAGAATCTAAAGATAGCAATGCAGCCGATGCACAATGGGCTGGTCCAATATGGCGCCTGAAATTTCTAGAATTGTACATATTCATATGAAACTGGGTATGAGGGGGTTTCTGAGGTCGCTGATTTCGAATTTGACGTGAAAATTAATAAATTCGAAATGGTGGGTCCAATATGGTGCCTGAAATTTCTAAAATTGTACATATTCATATAAAACTTGGTGTAAGGAGGTTTATGAGGTCGCTGATTTCAAATTTGACGTCGAAATTCATCAATTCGAAATAGAGAATCCAATATGGCGCCAAAAATTTCGAAATTTTTTCTTCATTTGTATTTGTATTCTTATTTTTACATATTTGTATCAAACTTTGAAATGAGTCCTCTTGCCGCTCATTAAATATCTCCGTCCACGTCAAACTTTTCTTCGTCGGTTAATTCAAGTTTGTCTAAATAAAAATTTAGAAATGTCAGGCGCCATATTGGATCCGCCATTTTAAATTCATGAATTTTGACATCAAATTCAAAATCAGAGACTTCAAAATACCCCTAACACCCAGTTTCATTTGAATACGTAAAATTTTCGAAATTTCAGGCGCCATATTGGATCCGCCATTTTGAATTTAGGCATTTTGATGTCAAATTCGAAATCAGCGACATCAGAAACCTCCTTACACCAAGTTTCATATGAATAAGTAAAAATTTAGAAATTTCAGGCGCCATATTGGATCCACCATTTTGAATTTATTAATTTTGACGTCAAATTTGAAATCAGCGGCCTCAAAAACCCTCTTACACCAAGCTGTATATAAATCCAAACAAAAATTTGACTTTTGGCCCTTTTCGGTGGTCTCCAGCCCACTATGCACGCTCAACTTCATTCACTAATATCTTCGTCAAATGTCAATGGTGGCAGACGGTGGCAAATAACCTGACAGTAAACATCATAATGAACCTGAAAGCACTATAAAACTTTAGATACCAGGTGTAACCTCGGGGAACTTTTGATTAAAATATTTTCTATTGCTGTGAATTCCTTAAATGCATGAGTACAAAGTGAGATGATTCAAAACCGAGCTGAAATTTGCATTTCTTTTCTACAACATAGTTATTTATGACCATTCTCATACGCAGCAATAATTGTAAATTTTTGATTCGTAACATCATGAACGAGTTTTTCAAAGATTTTCATCAAAAAACAGTAACAAAAAAAAGAAACATTTCTTCAATTCATAACTCTCTAGAATTAAGAGGACTAGTTAAAATATCATAAAATTTGGTGAAAAGTTTCTTCAACTCATCTATATTATAAAAAATAATTCTTCCATTAATAACTGTGAAGTTGACTTTTGGCCACTTTTGGTGGTCTCTCAGCCCACTGTGCGATGCTACAGATCCCCTTGTGGACTGCATTAACTATTATGCGACAGGGATCATTTGCTGATACATGCTAGAACACAAGAAATGCGAGAACTGAAAAAAAGCATTCACTGCGTCTTCTGAAGGAAAATTAGCTTCGAACGATCAAGAAAAAACTCTCGCTTATCCAAATTCTGTGATCTTTAAGATTGTTAAGATTTTTGAAGAACTGTTTCAAAAACATTGTAAACTTAACAATCCATATTCGAATGAGAGAGTTCATCAAACGTAAAATGCCCGAAGTTCCAAATGATAATTTTGCGAAAAAGAAAATCGCGAAGTTTTGCTAACATAGTGTCACTTGCGGAATGATATTCGTTTGCAATTATTACTGCATATTTGTAACGGTTTACTTTAATATTTAGTAATTCTTATACAATTCAACCTGATCTTCTTTATTTCCCGAAAACCATTAAAAAAAACGACATAAAAGAATAGATAATATAGGGTAACTTTTCACGGAGCAAAATTACGGAGTTAAAAAAGATATTTGTAAGCAATAACAATCCCTATCAGCTTTGTTTCTTGCTCTCAAGTTTTGCTATTTTCCCAATTAATTTTTTCAGGGGAAAATCGAGTAAAATTTATAAAAAATACTTTTGTCCAAATTAAATCAACTACTTCCTGATTTTTTTCAGAAAATTGATTTAGAACATCGAAAAATTTAGAAATTTTGTTCCGTGATAAGATAATTATATTCAGTATCAAATAATGAATATATTACCAGATAAACTCACTGAGGTTACTAGGACAGTTTTGGTCTGAAGAAATAAATAATTTGGATTGTAAATTAGTTTTGAGAAACTTCGAAAACAGTGAAAACTATAAAAAATAAAAAATGTACTGCGCTTTGCAGTTATTGCAATTAAAATGTATTGAGTGACGATCGCAGCGCTACTGTTCACTATTTCCGCCGCAGGCATGCAATTTTACAATGGCAAGGCATACCCCTGGTCGCTTCTAACTTGAGATATGGTTCACAGAGTAAGGCTATCATCGAAAAAAATATTTTATTTCAAAGTTCATATTTAGAAAACCAATTCATAAAACATCTTTTCAATGCGACTTTAAAGTTTAGCAGGCCAAAATGCATTAGAAAAATATAGCGGCACTAAATGTACAAGAGGAATGTAAACTAGTGCTATCAAAGAAACATCATGCTAGAATAAAATGCCTTAACAGAAATTAATTCAGGGACGTGTTTTGTGGACATATTAATTACTGTCGAGTGCACACAATCGTAACAACACAAGTAGCAGGGTTAAACCTAATAAATACTAATTTGATTTACAAAAAACTATGGAAAAATCAAACACAAAACAATAATTCGATAATCACGAAAAATATTTTTTTACTCTTTGACGCGCCAAAGTGACGTTTATAAATATTTTGATACACCCTCTAAGATTCTTATGCATCTGTATATTATAAAAGACATCCTAGATAACAAACGTGCCTGGACCATAACCTGCCCGATGATCGTCGACCGTGTGCCTGCTATAAAGCATCGCATGGTCGGTAAATTTGCAGGAGACCGACGTGCGTACATAACGGCTTGAATATGGCTGACAAGTGGCCGGCATGTTAGATGCCCGACTGTCAGACGAGCGTAATAGCCAGCAATATCGGACACGTTCAGATACTCAGGTGCCTCACAGCAGTCCTGTCAATCGGACCGCGTACCGGCACATACACCAGCCACAGGCGGACATTTTGTTATCTGGGATGTAAAAAGGATAAATGGAGAAAAAAATTTGACTTCTTTTGAGCACTTTAGTTTAGAAAAAAATGTTTGCCTTCAAGTAAAGTTGTGACTTTACGTCAGTTTATTTACCACGATAATTTTTTTCTTTAACAAAATTTTTTTTAAATCATATTGCATATTACCATGTACAAATTTGTACAGGAGGAAATTATTCTGCAGATAACTATGAGAGCAGCATTGAAATATGTTGAAAAAAACACTTTTTTCAAACTTTCAAACATCCAATCGTTTCTGCTACCGTAAAATATCGTTTTAAGAATCGGTAAAAAAACTCACAGAAATCTGTTTCTATACATATATAGAATAAGATTTTTCATCACCCATGCACGGAGTATGCCATACTTCACAGCAGTTTTCCGTTCGCAGTGAGGCATATTGCGCACGCCGGCACGGCGTGCCAAAGTGCAGCTCCGTGCATTCATGAAAAAAATAGTGTGTGCAACTCGCGTTGTATAGTTCTATATTCCGCCACGTGGGCTCTAAGGGCGCACTTGTTCCGCTCGTGCGCGTTATGCAACTATACCCCACTCGTAACACCATGTACTATTTCCTATCCTTATCGAAAAACTAAGAAATTTCATTTTTCGGCCCTCCCTACTGAGTATCCCGATCAGTCAATTCCAATCCTGGACGAAAATGGATCCGGATTAAAAAAATACCACCGTTCGCGATTGGAACTGATAAGTGGGATTTCGAGCAGGACCGATTATTCAGCCGACCAGCTAGCCTACCCTCCGTTGACGCAAGCATGTATACATTTGGTAAGATTACCTCTACCACTGCGAACGGACCCGCCAAATTGGGTGCCATTTCCTCGGCTACGTGATCCCTCGCCATTGAGAGGCTGTAAGAGTATGTAGTATGTAAATCATAGTATCTGGCCTGCTTGATGATCATGGTATCAGTCAATGAGAGAGATCGAAGATGCGTTATCCTTGACATTCGAGCTGCCAAGGCGCTTAAATTGAGGGCTGGCAGCTCGACTTGACCCTCCTCAGGACTAAGAAAAGTGTTTCGCAGCCAGGGCTCCCGACCAATATTCGAGGAGGTGGGTGTAACCCTATTCCTACTGTGGAATGCAGTACTGTATGCTAAACTGAAATCATTCAAATGCACATCCCAGTTGCGATGGTCCTGGTCATTAAATAATCGTATGATTTTTTTCAAGACTCTATTAGTTCTGTCTGCAGGGTAAGCTTGAGGACGGTACAATCTGGCGAAGGACCGATGAATTTCAAATACGTCGGTCAGTTTGCTTACGGCTTTTTGATTCAATACGGTGTCACTGTCCGAACGCAGAATCTGGAGTGTTCCACATCCAGTTATCACAAGTTCAAGGAGTGATGCGATGACCATCGCCAAGTTGGCAGCTCTCAGTGGTGCCAACTCGATCCTTTTTAATAAGAGATCTGGAAATACAAGTGTTTGAATCCGCGCTTACTACTGGTCTGGCATTAACGCATGTATGCCGATAAATCCTTCAGCATGCCGGCAATATCATGGCAAACGAGGAAGAAAAATAAACGAAATATCAAGCACTTATTTAATAGCTGAGCTGGCTGTACCAAGGCTACAAAGTCCATCTTGTAGTTCTCATTATCGGCTGTCTTGGAGGTATGAAAACTTCATTTATTAGCCAACTCAACATGATTCCGGCTTGCCAGAGTTAGGCTCATTCCATCGCGAACCAGATGCAAAAGGCTGTCCTTCTAGGATCACTTCATCTGGTCCGTCAACACTGCTCCTCATAACATTCTACAAAGATTGGTAGCTCTGAAAAACTATCCAGAGGTGAATCCTTCATCTCCAACTGTCCCATCTGTCGCGTAAGGTCATCCGCGGCTAGAGACCTGGCTCCAAGGAACAGTGTTGCCCGATCTTATCTCACGTAAATTTCCCGCTCTTGCCTACCTTCTGGGGCAGAAGGAGCAGAAGCGGATGACGTACACGTTCCAGTTGCGTTAGGATTGGTTACTTTGAGGAACCATGATCGTAGCTCCTGGAGCCTACAACTTCTCAAATAACGCTCCTATAATAGAAATATATATATATACATATATATGTAGGAATTATAATAATTTTATAATAATAAAATAACGGAATAATAACGCTTCTTTTTTTCATGTTGGCATGCCTCAATTTCATGATTCCACCCATGCATCACCAGATCTTCTTCCTACAACCGCCGTACCACATACTTCGGTCGCAGTTTTAACAATGATATCAATTAATCATCTTATGTCTGAGACATTAATTATAGCTTGTTTAAACATTAGCTACAAGCTATTCACTGGCATCCTCAAAGAGAGGATGTTAACATCTATCGAGCCGGTATGGAGTGCAATAGTTGAACAATGTGTATACAAGAGAGGGTTGGCAGGTTGCAGGAAGAACTTGTTGATAGACAGGTGTATTACCCAGGACTCGATCAGGTGTCGAAGCAATCTGTCCATGGCTTGGATTTACTACCGTAAGGCATTTGATAACACGAACCATGAGCTAATTATTAAGCTCCTTGAGTGCCTGGAGGTGCATCAGAAAATAGTGAGATGTATAAAAGAGCTTAAGCTCATGTGGCGGACAAGATTTGTCATAATATCTGACAAAAGACAAGTGACTACAAGCTATATCATATATAAGAGGGGGGACTTTCAAGGAGACTCTCTAAGTCCGATACTTTTCTGCATCTCCCTCCTGCCTCTATCTATTGAACGCAGAGGCAAAAACTCTGGATACCTATTTGGCCCGCCGAACAGAAGATAATATAAGGTCAAGTCATCTTTTATACCTGGACGACCTCAAACCCTTTGCTTGCTCGAAAGAGGACCTTAACATCCTTGTGGAGGCGTTAAATAGGTACTCTGAAGCGATTGGCGTGACCTTCGGACTGGACAAGTGTGCCTGCGTCCACCCACACCAAAGAGGACTAAAAAATATATCATCGCGTGATGAACAGGATGCTCAACTCATAGGCAGAAATACCATTCAACCTCTTAGTATTGGAGAAACATATACATATCTTGGAAACCGCAAGCGGAAACCCAAAATGTGCGCGTGTTAAAAATGGCCCTTCGAAAAAGGTATCGCCAAATTCTCAGAAAAATTTGGGCTTCCGAATTATCTGGAAAGAATAAGATCCAGGCGAACCATATGCTGGCCATTCCTATACTGCTCTACATGCTTGGTGCAGTAAAATGCTATGTCGATGAGTTGAAGCAACTTGACCGAAGCACACGCAAGATAATGAAAATCCATCGGAGTCATCATCCTAAATCTCCCGTACCACGAATATACCTCCCTCGATATAAAGGGGCAGAGGTTTGCTGAGCTTAGAGTGTCTTCATCTCAGAACGGTTCTGGCTACAGCCTGCTCAATTCAAAATAGCACAGATTCTCTTATGCGACTCGTACATCAACATGAAGTCGTCAATGCTGCGGCGTTTCTCTGCCGTGCCGCAGATAAGACTGCAGAGGAGCTGGGCCTCCTATTTGATTCCAGCGATACTACACATGGCCTAGCACCAATGACACCTTGGTGCTCGAAAGTCGTGTACAGGAAGAAGAACATACGCTTCTACTAAGAGAATATGCTGACAAGCCCCTTCATGCTAAATTCTACGGCATTATACGTAGAGAAGAGCTCTCGGTGGGTGTGTCCAACATGTTTCTCAAGTCTGCTGGATCAAAATCGAAGACTAAGCGATTTCTTTTTGCCTGTCAAGACAGCATTATAGACAACTTAGTTTCCCGCGAGCGCATAATGAATGTACCTGTAGGTGATACCAACTGCCGAGCGTGCAAGCAAGAGCTCTAAAAATGTTATATTACCATCTTAGGCACTTTTATGTTGTTGATCTTTCGCCCGTCTTGCCATACGCCCAGGGGGAACTCGAGTCCGTTGTGGAGAATGATCAGTGTAAGATCTACTGGAATTTCTCATTCTCCACCACTCAACGTATCAGTGCTACGAAGCCTGATATTGCCCTCCAAAGTCTGAAGAACAAGATCATTTACGTCAATCTTGTAGTTCTCATAATTGGTTGTCTTGCAGGTATGAAACCTTTATTTATGAGCCAACTCAACAAGATTCCGGCTTGCAAGCGTCAGGCTCATTCCATCGCAAATCGGATGCAAAAGGCTGTTCCCCTGGGTTCACTTCATCTGGCCCGTCAACACTGTCCCTCATAACATTCTACAAGGATTGGTAGCTCTCATAAAGTATCCAGAAGTGAAACCTTCATCTCCAACTGTCCCGTCTGCCGCGTAAGGTCATCCGCGGCTCGAGACCGGACTCCAAAGATCAAAGTTGTAGAGAATCTGTTGCGTAAATTTCCTGCTCTGGCTTGCCTTCTAGGATAGAAGGAGCAGGTGTGGATGATGTACACGTCCCAGTTTCGTCGAGATTGGTTGTTTCGATGAACCATGATCTACAATTATATCTTCTTCTTCATCAATGATCCCTTCTTCTGCATTAAGAAAACCTTGATATCGTAAACCAGCTTTAGCATATCCACATCGCTTTCCACACCATTAAAGTAGTGATGGGAGATCGAAAGTAAAACATCGATGTTGCGAACATCGGTGTCAAATATGATCGACATCGATGTCACCGATGTATCGAGAGAAAAACATCGATGTTTTCGATGTTTACTGAACATCGATGTTTTATTTTAAAATCTTATCAATCACTTAGGATACCTTATATCTTTGAGATAAAAATCGTGATACTATTATTTATTTAATTGAAATTAATTTCAGTTACCTTTAAGTAATATTTTTTTAAATAATGATGATAATTAAATAATATGTTTAGCTTCTTCCAGCCGTTACACTTTTCTCATACGCTTTGTGCCGATTCTGTGCCAATCCCCTATCTCCTTTTTGGCAAATTTAAAAGTCCGAGCTATTTAATCGATAGGTGCGAGGAATATCACATTTTTGTACATAAGAAATTGATAATAAACTGCATCGTTTCAATCCATTATTGGCCTCCTGAATAATGATTGCTTTATTTGAAAAATTCTTGTAGGCAACCACAATGGGTGTGTTTGTTTTAATATCGGAATATCTAATTTATGTTACACTTTGAAGAATTTTGTAGCAAAAATTACTATAACATGAAGTTCTGCGTCCACAGGTGCCATTTTGATATTATGCAATACTGAGTATGTTGAAAAATAGTTTTGGGGCAGTTCAAGTCATTGTAAACAAAAAAAAACAGTTTGAAATAGTTCTGCACTGTATAAAACACTTGAAAACAGCCGAAACAGTTCGGAATAAATAAAAACAGTGTAAAAGAATTAAGAAGTAGTACTAAAACCGTTTGAAACGAATCGAAAAAGTTAAACAATAACATTTTCACAGTTTTATCCTGTTTAAAATATTCAAATAAATTTCCAAGCCAATAAAAACAATTGAAAGCAATTATGTGTCACGCCTACCCCGAAAGGGAAATGGCTTAATGGTATACATACATATATACATACATGTAGAATACTTGTAGACAGCTATTAATATATTAATAGACTATTGCTTTAAAACTGTTTCAAACTATAGTTTGAAACAATTATAAACAATTAAATACTCGAGCGGAAAGGTATACTGATAATGAAATAGTTTTTTCAAATATTAGTGTTTGTTCATATTTGTCATGCCTGTCGGCTACTGTTATTTTGTTCCGCTCTCAAAACTGAACTTTAGGATGTAGATATTGTTGACATTGAAGTCTCATGCGCGACGGCGCGATTCTTTCTTGTTTCGCACATTGGTGAGTGCCGCGTATGCATTAACTATTGATGCGTAGACGCATTCCAGTGGCGCGCACGAACGACTGAGTCGTGATTCGATTTTTATTGCGTAAGGCATCACTGGCCACTACGTGTACACTAATGAATCGTGTGTACGCAGCGTGCACTGGTGTTAAGACGCTTTTCTCAAAACAAACACCAATGAGTCGTGTCAAACGCAAGAATCAATGGTGCTTTGGTTTTTCCGTGTAGGGCCTGCTACTTCCATATAGGTTGGGACCAAAAAGTGGACATCTGCTGAGTATTAAAATTTACATTTTAAAATTTTCAGAGCGGATTAGTGATGATCCTCGGAGGCCTTGTGAGCCTCTTCGCTTCTCTTCGAGTTATAAATCTCTCAGGTTCTCTCCAAGTGAATTAATCTTATCTCGAGACATCCATTTTTGTCTTTCAGTCGAAAATATTCGTGTTAAGACATACAAAATAGTATGGTTCCGTCTCACGAGCTAAGCATAGAGAATAACTTCAAATTGACTTGGATTAGTCTTCACCCAAGACAAAATAAAGACTCAAAGTTTTTATCGCGACATTCTTGTACTTTGAACAAAAACCTAAAGCTGCAACTGCATTTACAAAAGATTTGACGAAACTTTTCTAAATAAAAATACCGCCGGAGAAAGTAATACGCAAGTAATACGCAATGTTGGTACAACTGAAGTATTTGCTTCACGCAAAAGTCCTTGTTATCTGGGTATTCTGTAATATTATATTCGAGTGCTTCGAATATCTTCTTGTACAGTATGTCCCGCTGACGTCACGATCCTCATATGTTTTTCTTCTTCATTGTCTGATCGACTCGTATACCAACTGTTTGTGATTTTAAGTCCCGATCTGCGTAACAAATCAATTGCTAGTTTAATTGGCTCGCATTTTCGGAAACATTAGTGGGTGACAGAAAAAACATTAGAAACAATATTACTTATAGTACTTATGGGCATCAGATATAATTTTTGCGGAAATGCGAACCAAACTAATAAGTGTTTGCTTCCACAGATCGGGATTTAGAGTTATCAACAGTCGGTATATGAGTCGATCAGAAAATGACGAAGAAGAGCGTTCGAGAATCGTAACAGCAGCGAGATATATCATACCAGAAGATATTCGAATCACTCCATATAATATTACAGAATACGTATATAGCTATAGGTCATGCTATATGACCGATCAAAAACTATTGTAAATTCAGTTTAAGCTTTCAGCTTCTGTTCTACCTACAAGAATATCGTGATATTCGAAGCATCTGCTGTTAAATCTTGGAAACCCGATTTAGACATAAGTTCCTCTTTTCCGTATATTTTTGACAACGCGGATTGAAACATAAAAAATTTAACTGGGAAACTGATGGAAAAAAGTAGTAACAGCTTCTCACCCGTTTACACATAGCACCAGTTCCAGCAAGCCTTCTGAATTTGATTGTTTGCTCATGGAAAATGGGGTACGGAAAGCGATATATATGTGCAAAAGCTGATCATTGATGAAGAAGAGGATATAATTGAAGATCATGTACATTATTATGTGCGAAATATTCATCCTCGAAGTAAAAACTTTTTAAATACTCCCATGGTGCACTATCCAACTCGAACACAAACATTATCTAAAATTTAAGCAAAAAAAGAAGGTAATGTTTATTCCGAGTAATATTTTTAACAAAAAACAAGTAAAGTAGGCCTACAAGAGAGACCATAATAAAAAAATGCACCAGAAACTCTACCTCATTGGTGGGGTAAAAATGAGATCCCACTGCTGCACTTGCAAAAAAAAATTAATTAAGGGGTGTGGAGGGGGGGGGGGGGGTATGGTTAATTAAGTTTAAAAAAGAGCCTTTTTCAATAATCTTTTTTTAAATACAGGTAATGTATTTTAAATAAGCTAATTGCAGTATTGTAGTATATCATTTTGAAAACATTTTGTTAAATTTTCAGTGAAAAATATCAAAGACTAAGTCGTTGACAGCCAATCTCCGGAGATGTTTCGAAAAAAAGATGTTTTGCGGTGGAGGTCGTTTCTCGGTACTCAATCATCAGGAATAAAGAAATCAAATTATTTTTGTTATTTTATAAGTTTCCCCAGGCAACCCTGCCGAGTTGTTTGCAATGACTTGATTTGAAATTACAGCCTCCACCGGCTTTGAAAAATTGAAGTGTGGAAAAATGGATTTAAAGTTTTAAACAGTGAAAAATCATAATTATTCTCTTTTTCTTGCTGTAAAATTTTTAATTTTTTTTTTTTTTGTGATCGATGTCGAATTTGATTTACATTGATGTCACCGATGTATCGAGAGAAAAACATAGATGTTTTCGATGTTTACTGAACATCGATGTTTTATTTTAAAATCTTATAAATCACTTAGGATACCTTATATCTTTGAGATAAAAATCGTGATACTATTATTTATTTAATAATTTAGAAGAATCGAGAATTGTAACAGCAGCGAGATATATCATACAAGATATTCGAATCACTTCATATAATATTACAGAATACCAAGATGTCAAGGACTTTATGTGTGAAGCAAATAGTTCAGTTGTACCAACATCGCGTACATTTTTATATGCAGTTATCTGCAGTTATATGCAGTTACCGTTTCTGCTAACTTTTCTCGGCATTTTCACTCCCAAATGTATAACACGTTAAAACTCTAACGTAAAACAGTCAAAATATTCGAAAACTAACACGAAACAAGCTAACGTACGTACAGAACTGCTCCGTAGAATGAACCGTAGCGACTCGGAGCATGCCGTTGACTAATCGTTATATTTTCCTTAGTTTACTCCAAATGCTTTAAAAATTTAGTAAAACTTTCTTCAGATGCTGTACATTCATAAAATGGAATAAAAAAATGAAAAAAAAGTTTACAAACAGTACCCCCCCCCCCCCCCTTAATTCTTTCAAAGTTGATGTCTTGCAAAATGCATTTATTGTTTCTAAAAGGAAATTTTCTGCTCTACAAATATTCATATACGCATTTTTGTCGAAAAACTATCCTTTTATGAGGTATAAGTCCAAAACTAAGCGCGCGAGTATGCATGTATGTATGTAAGACCAGGAGTCGTGTAGTAATGTGGTAGGTCAAAACCGTAAGCCACGAGACACTGTTCTCGGAAATGTTCAAACACATCAGCTAACAGCAAAACATCAGTCTTCATGTATAGTTTCACGTATTCGCCGAGACTTTTGACACTGAATACACACCACACCTGTTGTGCATGTTCGTAGTCCTCATCAGATATTGATGAGTCAGTCAGGGTACTGTAAAACTTTTCTTTTAGTGGATGCTGGTTTTCTTTCAGTCTCGTACTCGAGTCCAGGTATTCATAGGGGAGAACACCTTTCATCGTTAGAAGTTCAACTTTCTCACTCTCAATTTCAGAAAACATATGACAAGTACTAGCTTCAAAGAACACTTCCTGTTGCCTCAGTATTAGTTTCTGCATCGAAACTGGAGATGCCGCATTTTCTAACAATTATTTGCAAGTAACTGTACCTCCAGAGCAAATCACTTTGCTAGTTCCAGACCTTCAAGACAGGAGTTATAGAATGATAATGAATCATTGTAGCTGCACTTGAACGAGTAACCGATGTCAAAAACTTCATGCTTCTAGAAAGCTTCAGTATTTGTCCTGCTATCCTGTTGATTGTTGTCTTCTTCTTTATCACCGCTGTCTTCATTCAAATATTCATCTTTAACTCGGAGATATATACATGAGTTTCCCTCACCTGTGAAGTGAGATGAAGAAGAACGACGATCAACTTTTGCTTCTATTTATTCAAGCCATAAATATTCGCGAGGATGCCATTTTGTGCTTCAAATTTTGATAAACCTTTCATTACTGCGGGAAAATTTATTCCAGTAAAGTTAAATTAATCCTTGCACTTCTGGTAACTGGACATGCGTCTAGGATTGCACTGATTTCCATTCACTGGATGTATGGCTGACAATATAACCCACATAAAGCACTCCTGTCATTCGTGTTTTGCACGTTCACACATATTTCTTTGCTCAATAGAGTATAAAGTCCATCCAGAGTCTTTCTCTTGAAACTCCTCCATTTCAGTCATGATAGGGTATCTTGCGTTGATGGTAAACTATAATTTCCAATCCGTGGTGACGTATATCTCTCCATTTTTGTATTTAAAGTTTTTTACATCAGGATCATCCTTACCAATCTTTAGATAATATGCATTAAGCACAGCGTTAATTTGAAAGCCCTATGTTCACGTAAGGGGGTTGAAAAAAAGCGATTTTTGCGATTTTCTTATGAAGACATATTTATTTATTTTGTTACCAATGTTCTAACATTCAATTACCACATATTTCAAGAAGCTACAATAATTTTTGCATGATAAAAGAGTAATAAACAAGCGCGTTACAGCTAATCTACGAGGGATCCAAAAAAAGGCGTTTTGCTGTGAGTAGAGTGGCTCAAGTTTGAAAGCAAATTTGAAAGCAATCGACGAAGCCATTCTTGAGATATCTTACTCACCGACTTCGAAAACCTTGTTTCGAGAAAAACGAGTTTAAGTTATTTCGACGTATGCACGGCCCGGTGTTCCCGCTCAAGGCCGCTTCACTTTAAACGGTATATCTCCGTAAATAATGCTCGGATCATTATGAAATTTTCAGGGAATACTTTAGAAATGTTATACTTTTATAAAATGTAATAAAAAATCGATTTTTCAAAACCCAAAAAGGTAGGGACCCCCGTAAGTCTCGGCCACATGTATAACAAACAGCACTTGGGCGTCATCTTAAAAATAATTAGGAAGTAAGTCATTAAAAATTTAGATGCAGCAAACGAAACCTCATCAAGGTATTCTAAACTCAGGTGTAGACCGATAAGATACGAGATATGCGCGAAGGTTTTAAGAAGTGAAAAAATGTTATCTAATAAGGGGTAAGATATAGCGAAAAAATTTAACAAAAATTTTTTAGGTCCCTATTTTATTAAAGTAAAAATCTCACCAACCATTTATGAAATCAAAATTAAAAACGATAAGCCATTAGGTAATTGGAATATGAAGGGTACAAAAAATATATTGTTAAAAAGTAGATAGACAATTTTCAAATGGCATGCGTGTTATTAAAATTGATGTTACACTACTAAAACTAACAAAAATATTGACACAGGCGATGAGAAAAACAGGGAGAAACAAACATTTATTTCATAAAATGGACAAACATTTGAAATTGAAATGCAAAGACTGTTTATTGTAACTAATAAGAGCGGAATTATTGAACCACACATGCAAGACATAGGTGGAGTTGCTTCAGCCTCCACACGACGAAACTTTGGAGTAAAAGAAAATCTGAAAAGAAGAAATGGACAGACGTAAGAATGTTAAAATAGACAGAGGTATGCACAGTCTGACAAAAAAATAGGAGAACAGTTACGAAAGAAAGCGAGAGGATATAAGGAAGAGCTACGAGTCGTGAATAAAAGACTGCAGGATGTAGAAGGATTGAAGATGGGAGGAGTGTTCTATCAATTTAGTCATCACGCTACTGCGCGTGCGTCGTATTTGGCAAAGCATCTTATAGGGACTACACTTTGGGAGCACTGGATGGAAGTAATTTCTCCAAAGCATTTTGAAGAAATTATAAGGTGAAGACCAGCAGAGTGGTTAAGAACAAGAAAATGGCTGGAAAGGTCAGAGAATTTGAGGAAATAATGTATAGACAAGAAGGAGAAGGAGGAGAAAGAAGGAAAGCCAAGGAGTCTCTGTCCTGAATCCCAATGACGAATCCTTCCGTCTCTAGAAACAGGATGCCCTTCCTCAGCCAAATATTGGATGTCTCAGTATCGATTTATTATTTTCGAGTGTTTCAACTTTCTTCTCGGGCGAACCCAGTTTTTTGTCATCAGTCACGTACTACGTCAAGTGCACGATGAGTTTAAGATACCAGAGTTTATAACGATGTTTGAAACCTCTTGCGAAAATGTTAAGTTGAGATCAAATTAGGTTCCGGCTCCATAAGGTTTCAGTCGCCTACTTCCTGCACGGAAAAAATAAGTTGTCGAAACTTTTCTTGACGAGTCACCCATTCTAGGACAGGCCACGTTTTTTTAGGATCTCATCTAATTTTTATGAAAGAACCGCCGACTTTATCGAAAAAGTAAAAAAAGTCAATGAATTATTGGAACACAATCTAAAAACATCAGTTCTCGAATTTTTATTCCGCAGATTTTGACAAAGTTTTAGACAAGCATTTAATTTTTTATAAAAAGTCCTCCGGGTTCCAAAAAATTTGAAATACAATAACTCTAGTATAGAAACGAATAACTGATTTACAAGTTGTCGAAGAATTCGTTGACTATCTTCTACATATCTATATACGCACAATGTATAGTCACATTGCACGCTTGTGTTAACACGTAGTGACGCTCACAGTAAAAACAAAGTCTGAAATTTATGCTGGACTTGTTTTCATTTTTGTCTGGAATTAAGTCGGTAACTTGATATAATCATAAAAATAGTATTCAAAAAAGTCCTCCTGCGTCTTAAAACAAAAATAAGTCATCAATTGGGCTGAATTTTGTAGTCCACTAGTTTGAAAAAAAGATTGATTAGTCTTGCATTAGGATAAAGACACTTCGAGCTGTAAAAAAGACTGTAATGAAGCTATTTTTCAGACTGCGAAAGTCTTAATTTGTGACATCACTCTCGTTTTGCTCTATAAGACGCTATTTCCATAATTTGCATATAAAGTTCGTGCGACAGGAGTCGAATGTGAAGTGCAATATCTGGTAATCATACCAGGTAATACTAAGTGCACCTACTTATATCTATTCTTCTTCTTTTGAACCTTCAAGCTGTGATTTTTTACGGTAAGTACCTCTTTACTTTATTTTCTGGTGTTGCGACAAGCGCTTATCCGACCCTTTCATATATTTCCCAGCTAACACAGTTACTAGTCCGATTAGTCACATAATTGTAACAAGATTCAGAAAACCAGTCACTGGTGACTTCCCAGCTGGTCAACCAGTGACAATATATTTCCCACTTAAAGTAGTAACAAATTACAAGCGAAGCAGATAACATTATCCCGCCATTGTAATCACATGCTTGTAACAAAGTGATGTTTGGAAACGCAACGTGCAATGACAGTTAACCTCAAAATATATATAGTTTCGGAATTATAATTATGAATACTTTTGCAAAAATGTTGGAAATGGACATAATTAAACGATAAATAAGTTCCAGAAAAGTGAAATAATATTTGAACATATCTGTTATAAAAAAACAGAACCCTTACGAAAAAGAAATTACATTAGAGGTTAGACCCAAAGTGTATATGTATAAATGAAAATTAAATAACTAAGTAAAATATTGATATTGTAATCAATTCTTTCTATACAAAATAAGTATAATTATTATTATGTTCAAATTATACAAAAATATAAACAAAATATTCCAAAATGAAGGTAAAAGCTATTTACGTTTGCACTTTTAAATTGTGCGGGAAATCAAAGAGCCAATTAATGCCTATTCCTTGCGCATGCGCACGAAGTTTTTCTGTCCAGTAAGATCGCTGCCGGCTGTTACCACCATGTTACTAGTCTGACAGGGAACGGTTTCAAACAAGCCTCCCTAGTATACTACGGCAGCCGTAAACTACGGCATAATCGCCGTAAACTACGGCGATTATGCCGTTACCTGCTAGGAGACTGGCATACAAGTAACAATTCCTCTGATAACATGTGATCATTCAGGAACCTTTCAGGATGGTAACAGGTTAGCTGGGTTGTCTTATTTCATAACGATAGTTACCTAAAATCATAAGTATATTGATATATTCTCATTATTATTTGAATTCGGATTAATGAAATGAAATTGCTATAGCTGAAATGACCCTGAATATATATTTCCATATTTTGCCTGCTGAAATCCAACCGAACCTAACCTCAATATAAGTGTATCGCCAGGATCGTTTCTTTTTTCATAACGCTTGAGTAATTTACACTGTCCAAAAGATATTATAGAAATACGAGTATATAAGTAAGCTCTGTTAGCCTCAAAATTTCTTTACGTAGGTTGCGACGTAGTTTCCGACGTATGGTTTCGTGTCGTAGGCTCCGACGTATTTGGCGTCAAAATAAAAAAATTCCACAATTTCACTCAAAATTCAACAACTTTACCAGAAATTAAAAAAAATTTTTATTTATTTAGCAGATTCCCATGGAAGTCAGTATACGAGGGGAATTTTCGGAGCACAAAATACAAATTCGGGGTTAAAATGGAAAAATTTCAGAATTTTACTCGAAATTCAACTATTTCACCAAAAAGGTTAAGATCAATTGGTGGATTTCTATGAAATTCAGTACGAGGGGGATTTTTTAGCATACAAATACAGAAATTGGTAGATTTATGGTAAAATTTTTGAGTTTTGAGTGAAATTGTGGAATTTTTGTATTTCTACCCCAAATTTGTGTTATGTCCTCCGAAAACCCACCTCGTACTGACTTTCATGGAAATCTACCGATTTATTAAAATTCTTTAATTTTTGTTGAAATTGTTTAATTTTGAACAAAATTGTGGAATTTTCTAATTTTTACCCCAAATTTGTGTTTTGTGCTCCGAAAACCTTCCTCGTACTGACTTTCATGGAAATCTACTGAATAAATGAAATTCTTAATTTTTTGGTAAAATCTTTGAATTTTGAGTAAAATTGTGGAATTTTTTTATTCCGACCCAAAATTTGTGTTCTATTCTCTAAAACACCCCTCATACAGAATGTCATAGAAATCTACCAAATTAATTAAATTTTTGTTAAAATTTTGGAATTTTTAATCAAATTGTGGAACTTTTTAGTTTCGACCCCTCTGTGTTCTGCGCTCCCGAAACCCCCTTGTCTGACTTCCATGGAAATCTGCTGAATTAATAATAATTTTCAATTTTTTGTAAAATTGTTGAATTTTGAGCAAAATTGTGGAATTTTCTCATTTTCATCCCAAATTTTTTGGTAAGATTTTTTAATTCTAAGTGAAATTGTGGAATTTTTTTATTTTTACCCAAAATTTGTGTTGTGTGCCTTTCATTTTTTCTAAATTGGAAGAGGGAATTTATTTATTCTTATGTCTGGCAAGAAGCCGGGAAATGAAAGGAATTTTTTTACATTTTGACGACTATCCTCATTATTAATAAATTTTTCACATTATTGCATTACAGACACTACTGATTTCCGAAATGATGAAATGTTGAAAAAACAAGAAACAGTATGACAGAAAAAAACTGGACAAAAACGTCCTTGCAGAAAATATGCAAAGGACTCATGAAGAAATTATGGAATGCATGAAAATCAATCTCAGCACAGAATCATTTATTTAAAAGATTATCTAGCTCTCAACTATCATGAACTTGTAAGTATAGAATCTTTTCATGGTATAATGTACAATGTAGGTACATCACACTCAATATTTTAATTTATGAAAATATTTGTTTCTTTTTTTTGAAGATATTTTCGGAGTTTGAATAAAGCAGTAATTGAAGACAACTGGGTTTCTGCATTGCCAGCAATGATGTCCTATTTTTCACCGGAAATTACAGGTCTGGATTCGCTAACGAATGATCAAATGACTTTCAAAATATTACTCAAATGAATTAAAAATTGTGCATTCTCAGGATGGCACATCAGTCTCAGCCACGACACCTAAAGCTGACGAAACACCGCTTTTAATTGCAATCGGAAGCAACGATTTGGCTAATTTAAAATTTACAGTTTACGTTGATCAGAAAGCAAAGTTTTTCGGTAATGCCATTCAGGTTCTTCTTCAGATGTTTACCTCGTATTGGGTTTTTAATGTCGATTACGCTAGCGAGGCTAAACTAGCATTTACTTTCGTTTTGTCTGTTTTGTTCCGTAAAAAACACGTTTTTTGAATAAGATTCATTAATGTCATGATATTTATATTCGTTCCAAGCGATTATTTATAATATGAATTACCGGCATGATACAAAAAGACTTACTAATATAAGTTTATATTTATAGAAACATTGTATAATATGAGATGTTATATATATTATACAGTTGAAAGTGCGGTCACATAAAAAAAGGTTAAATATTTAGAACATTTCAGAAACACATTTTATAAATTCAATCGAAGAGAAAACATTTTCATTTATATTCAATTGAAAGCAAAAACAGAAGACAAAAAAAGTTTGTTCATTAATACGGAACTATAAAAACAATTTGTTTTTTCAAAATAAATATACTTTAGTACAAATTGTTCAAATATAAATTCGAATTTATATTTAAACAATTTTTACTGCAGTATATTTATTTTGAACAAATTGTTTTTATGTTTTCGTATTAATACATGAACTTTTTTTTTGTTCCAACCTATCCTTGCCCTGAATTCTAGTTTTATTCAATACTTCATTTAAGCAATCTTGACAGTTGATTTTTAAATTCAGATTAGGTCTTAATTTAAGTCCACATTCTGCTTTGCGATCGAAAAATAGTCTGTCAAGGGACTTAATTTCAGTCCATTCTCTGACTTGTAGTTCATATTCAGTCTTTTTACCGGCTGAATTTCACCCCTATAATTGTCTTATTTCTAGACTATTATCGTACGTTTAATTTAAGCGGACATGGTCTACTTTCGTTTACATCTTGAATCAAGACCTAATTTTCTCCGCGTGATGTTTTAGGAAGTTTCTTACAATGCGGGAGGTGTTTAGTTAAACCGCTATTTGATCTCATGACAGTACCCAAAGATATTACAACGTAGATGCCGTGCGGGTTAAGCTACCCGCGATAAATATAGACGGCGCGTCAGGCGATAACCTTCAGTTTCCCTCTAGCCTCAATAACCCGCCAATATCACCCATCCATATAGTTTTCCAGCAGCCACTTGGAGCGTTGTAAGCAACTCTTATCATACTCCTTGAGGCGTACTGATGGTAACTTAGCTCGGACAAGAACCATTTGATGACCGTTGACGTAAAGATAAAATTCCATGAATAATTTATATTACTGTATCATATATTTTCTAACAATTCTAAATTTATTTCTTATAATTTACATTCTGTTATAAGCTGTAGGTATTCAAACTGATGAAACGTCCAGAGCAATATCTCTCTCTCTATATATATCTATGTATATATATATATATATATATATATATATATATATATAT
>CAKNXH010001246.1:0-21588 GCA_932178445.1 Andricus quercusramuli | reverse complement strand
TATTGTGAGTCCCCTTGCCTCTCACGTATCGGGGTGCTTGTATATTGTGAGTCCCCTCGCCTCTCACGTATCGGGCTGCTTGTTTATTGTGAGTCTCCTTGCCTCTCACGTATCGGGGTGCTTGTTTATTGTGAGTCCCCTTGCCTCTCACGTATCGGGGTGCTTGTTTATTGTGAGTCCCCTTGCCTCTCACGTATCGGGGTGCTTGTTTATTGTGAGTCCCCTTGCCTCTCACGTATCGGGGTGATTTATTTTTGCGAGTGCCCTCGCCTCTCACATTTTTACAGGTAACGTCAGTCAGTGTGTAGTGTTTGATTATTTAATACCTACTCTAATCAGAAGTATCAAATTCTTCGTCTGACAATTGAAGCTCATCTAAGTGCTCAAATGTTTGTAAAAGTCCTGTATTGTCACTGTTTTCAGTTTCTTCATTCGCATCCATATCTTCACTGTCATTGTTTGCATTAGAACTAGGGCTAAAAAACTAGGCTCTCACAAGTATCTCAAGTAACTCGGAATCTAGCCAACTTAAATTTTTCTTTTCAAACTTCTCTTTAATTCTACATACTTCATTCCATTTCTTATTGCGTTTAGTTCTTAAAGTCGAAAGAGCAGCTTTTAAATGCTGCAATCCTGTTTGACAAGCATCCTCCTGGCGAATATTTAATTCTCTTAGAACATAATTTATGGCTTCAGACAGATCCCCATTAATGGGAATATTTTCAAGAATTTGCCGTTTCGTAAAAGTAGTCATTATTGATTGTGAAACGAAAACACGCATCAAATATGAAAAATACTCGCTCAAATAACTTAGTGTGGCATAACAGTACGTGCGGCACAGAAAAAACTAAGAATAAAATTTGTTGCAGGAAATTTTTTTAGAGCGATAAAGTTTTGTTCAGCCAACTTCACGTCTTTTAAAATACATGTGTTGTCGTGGAAAAACAAAAGAAAGTTTAACCGATATTTGTGTAAAGTTTATCCTGTGAAGTCAATTCTTGTTGCAGAATCTTTCTGTTTTTTCTGTGGGGACGCGTAGATGCTTTCTTATTTATACACATATCTTCAAGCTGTAGGGCAAAAGTAGCAAAAAGTAGCAGGTCTATTTTGAAGTTCAGATTACGCACAACACATTCATACCTTATTTTACCCTGTAGGAGGTGGAATGTCGGGGAATGGTGAATTGGAAGTGGGCGGTTTACTACAAATGTTTAAAGTGTGATAATAAAAAGTTAAATATTACAATTTATTGTTAACTTTTTAAACTTATCCGTCTAATTTTTAGTTCCCACGTAACTACATAATAAATAAATAAGAAGAAATTTTCAAAAATGGAACATAAATTGCTGGGTATATGAATAATTAAAAATATATCCTTATCAATAACTTTAGTACGTTTTCTAACTTCACATTAACGTCAGTCAAATACGCATTACTTAATCAACAAAATATTTCACCTTTGTGTTCTTCAACTATTTCTGAGTGTGAAAATAATTTTCTTTTAAGTCAATTTTCAAGTTGGTTTTTGGCCAAAATAAGCGGCCTCCTGGCCCACTGTGCGCGGGTATGGCTTTAAGGTTACGAACCAGTGATAATTTAGCACCTCCGAGAGCACCTATCACAAGGACAATTACTCGTGCCGAATATTTTGGGTACAGTCGTTGCAGCTCTCTTTTAAGGTCTTGATACCTCTCCTCTTTTTCTTTCTCCTTTGCAGTGATGTTGTATTCGGACGGAGCCGAGAATTCGATCACGAATATCGTTCGTTTCTCGAAGTCTTGGAGAACAATGTCAGGCCTCGAGTGCGCAACGGAGACTGCTGCCCGAAAATCGTAGTTCCAGAAAATCTGGCACTTCTCGTTTCGGACAATTGACTCTATATCCCTTGGAGCGTTCGGCAGGGCAGGGTCGCGACCAACACCGTAAGAGCGACAAAGGTGGTAATAAAGTACTCTTAGGGCCGCATTATGTCTATAGATATACGTTGTTCCTGCGTGGGTCGGACACCCCGATAGTATGTGTTCTAGGTACTCAGCGTGTGCATGACACGCTCTGCACCTATCACTGGGAACTTCTTGACATAAAATGCGGGCGCGGTATGCTAAGGTGGAGATTACACCGTCCTGGCATGCGAAAATGAAACCCTCTGTACCTGAATTGAGCCCTGATGATTTGAGGAAAGCAAAAGTTTGCTCCTTTGACAAGGACTGTTTTTCTACATTTCTGTGAAAGTTTCCGTGCATATGCTTGTCGAGTAGCTCTTGGTGAAATTTTCTAACCTCTGCTTTCTTTACTTCGGCTTTTAGAAGTGAAGCATCTAGATGGAGTAATGCACTTTCCTCACTTCTGATGTTGAAATTCAGGCCAAGGGCCTCGGCAGCTTGCTCCGCGGCTTTGTAAAGGAACGCTCCTTCGCCAATCATCTCGTGGTTTCTGACCATCTTTAGGAGAGGATCTCTGCCATTCGCAACTATGTAAGCTGTACTTAAAACAATTCGGTTATGAAGATATTGGAGATTCAGAAGTCCGCGTCCGCCTTGACGGCGTGAAATGTATAATCGTGGAACTGACGAATTGATATGCAAGCTTTTATGCATATGCATGATCTTACGCGTGGTGACATCAAGGGCCTTAAGCTCGTTCTTCGTCCATTGAACCACCCCAAAAAAGTAGAGTAGAACCGGGACGGCAAGCATGTTAGTCGCAGATACCTTGTTCAACGCCGACAGATTGGAAGACCAAATCTGTCTAAGAAGATGCTTGTATCTGCTTCGGAGAGACTCCTTCACTGATGTTAAGTCCTGAATGCGGCTTTGAGGCACGCCCAGATATGTATAGGTCTCTCCAGTGTTAAGATGTCTAATAACACTTATATCTACAAGCTCAGGGTCCTTGGGAACGCCAGTAATCTTTCCATTCTTCAAATGAATTTTGGCACACTTGTCCAAACCAAAGTCCATCCCAATCTCTCCTGTGTAGTTCTTGACGATATTTATAGCAGTTTGAAGTTTGCTTTTACCAGCGGCATAGATCTTCAGGTCATCCATATAAAATACATGAGTTACCTTATGCTCACGCTGATTAGTGTCGCCACAGAGGTATCCAGGAGAATTTCGTAGTGCGAGAGATAGAGGCAGAAGTGTGATGCAAAAAAGCAAAGGGCTCATACTATCCCCTTGAAAGACGCCCCTCTGGAAGGTAACCTTGTTCGTCGTCAGACGATGATTCCTAGATGAGATGGTAAATCTAGTTTTCCAAAGAGGCATCAGTCTCTCTATGCATCTCACTATGTGTGGATGTACCTTCAAGCTTTCCAACAGACAGATGATAAGTCTATGAGAGGTTGAATCGAAAGCTTTCCGGTAGTCAATCCAGGCCATTGACAGGACGCGCTGATGGGCGGCAGCGTCTTTACAGACACACCTATCAAGTCGAACGATCCTGTTGCTTAGGACAGCTGTAAAGATCTTATACAGTGTGTTTAAACAAGTTATTGGCCTGTAATTCTCTGGTCTGGACAAGTTGCCTTTTTTCGGTGGGAGTATAGTGCGTCCTAACACCAGCCATTGCGGAATGGGCGTCTCCGACTTTAAATATGAGATGAATGTGCGGGCCAAATGTTGGTGTATAAAAGTAAACTTCTTCCACCAAAAGTTCTTAATACAATCTGGTCCAGCACCGGAAAAGTTCTTCGTGCCTCTAAGTGCTTTTTTCACCTCTTCGGCAGTGACTGATGGGCACTCCTCCTCAGATTTTATGAGGCTGTCGCAAAACTCCTTGAAGCGGATGATATTGTCAGTATCTTCTTTCAACTCTAGTGTTTTCGGGATCTTGTACACCTCTCTCCAAAAAGTCTCTACCTCCTTGGGCTTGGGTGGATTTTTTACAAAAACAGGGGGATCACTGAAGAGGCGTGATGGGTCAGCAAGAAACTGTTGATTCTCCCTGTTCCATCTCTCGCTCTTCTGTATCCTCCTCCTTGCGACAGATAACAGCCTTATTTTTTCAACAATATGCTGCTTGATTGTCAGCAGCTTTGACTTGTTCAGTGTGTGATTCAAGGTCCTTAGTTCTTGGGCGAACTTTCGAACCCTTTCCGTGAACGGTCTACCAGATCTTATGTAGTCAATCACACATTGAACACGGGACGCATTCTGTCTTGCCCATCCAATTCTCTTGTTCAGTTGATGCAAGCGTCTTCTGGTCTTCTGATCCATCGTCGGTTTCAGCCTTCGATTTGAATCAGCCAAAGCTCTCGCAGCACCATAAACTGAGCAATTGATGGTCCAGAGTTCGGACTCTTGCGAGATATCTCCACGAAGGGAGGCATCCATTTCAGCCAGATCTTGGGGCTTAGGAGGAACTTGCATGTTGATGTTCCACCTTGTACTGAAATTGTGATCATCTTCCAGAAGGTGCCTGCTTTCTGCGCTTGGTCTTAATGTCGTCCGCCAACAGGGATAATACTGGCATCGTAGCAGTCTAGCACGTCATTCTTAAGTTGATCCGTCCACTGAATGTGGGCGTTTCGCCGGTTCGTCGTCGTGTTTCCATCTAAATTATTTTCAGCACCCCGAACTCTAGGATGATCGGCATTGTTTGCCGATCCATTGTCGGGTGCTCTGCGCGTTCGATCGTGTTGAACCGCATCTACAACATTTTGGTGGTTTGTCGGTTTCATTGTTGTTCCCACGAGCAGCTAGGGAAAGGGTTTGTCAATCCTTGTAGAGCCCCGCGTGCAAGGATAAGGCTGATACTCCGAGACGTCGCCCGGTATCCCAGAGTCACCGTTAAAGACACCTCACCCAGGTGCCATGCAGCTTTCGGCACGGTTCTCACACTTTCGCTTAGGGGTTATTCCTTCGGGACCATCCCTGGACAATTGTCCGCGACTGCTTATTAATTATTGTAACCATATTCAGCAGAAACCTTTGGTACGGGGACCCTCTATCCGCAACCCGAGGACGCGTTCGGTGGCTCTATTCCAAGGGAATCGAAACCGAATCCGAATATATATATATATATATAGTTTTTTAATATTCATTAGTATTAATTTTTATTTTTGTATAGTCTAAAATTTCTATGGATTTTTTATACTATTCGTCTAATAAAGTTCTCGTGGAGACTTGCATGTTGTTGGCGGAAGTGAGAACGTGGTTAGTGTCAAGTGCTGAGAGGATTTACGGAATTTGTATGGTAGGTGTGAGTGGAGTGTGAGGGTGGAAGCCGAGGAGGTGAGTAGGGTTGTGTGGGGTGAATTGGGGAGAGAAAAAGTAATCTTGAGCGTAGGGGTGAGGTGGGATTTAAGTAAATTGGGAAAGTGAGGTTAGGTTAGCAAGGAATCGGGGGAATTTGTGGTCAGTAGTATTGGGCCTTCGAGGGTCAAGTGTGGTGCTCGAAAATTTGTGGGGGTGTTAAGTGAGAGAAAGGGGTGTCTGCAAGGGCTGTGAGAAATTGAAAAAAAGGAAAAAAGGGAAATATAGGGAGAATTTGGCGGCAATAGAGACAGCATTCTGCAGAGACATCTGGCGGTTGAGAAGGGTACTGCATGGAGTGGTCTCAGTTACCGGCGGCAGAGCGGGAGGTGGGTAGTGAGTGTACGAGTAGTGAAGTTGACGGGGAGGAAATTTTCCACGTGCCACGACGGCCAACAGACCGTGGCTCGGTGTCTAGTGTCGCGTCAGGGAGAGGGAGAGAGCGGGACGGTGAGAACGAAGGAAGAGAGAAGGTGAGGGAGAGAACTTCGAGCGCAAGTGACGGAGAGGATCTCTTGAAGAGGAAAAGAGACAGCCAAGAGAGCCCGGCAAAATCGTGGTAGAGAGCCCATTTAAAAAAAGCGGGAGAACTAGGAGGACATTCCCCCGCAAAATGGACGGAAATGTGGAGAAGGAGGCGCTCGGAATGCTGATAGGCGAGATCAGGGGGTTGAGGGAGGAATTAAGAATTAGAGATGAGAAATGGGAAAAGGAGATGAAAGAGATGAGGGAGAGAGTAGAGGGGTTAGGAAGGGAAAGGGAAGAAAAATATGCTAAAATGAAGCAGATAGAAGAGGAAAATAGAGTGTGGAAGGAAAGGACGGAAAAAAGGCTTGAGAAAATGGAGGGCAGGACGCAAATGGAAGTAGGAGGCGGAGGTGGGGGAAGCGAGATTAAAGGTATTTGGAAGATGGTAGAAAAGATGATAGAAGAGAAAGTGGGAGAGCGTAGGAGTGAGAATGAAGAGAGGGCAGATAGGGAAAGGTTAAGGGCAATGGAGCTAAGAATGGAGAGAAAAGAGAAGGCAGACAGGAGGAATAATATTGTGGTAGAAGGGTTGAAGCTAAAGAGCGGGGAAGAAAGAGAGGGCGTGGAAGCGCTGCTACAGAGCATAGGGTGGGTTAAAGGCAGGGTAGGGAAAGTTAAGTTGGAGGGGAGAAAAGACAAGGAAGTGGCGGTTGTGGAGATGGAGAGCTGGGAAGAAAAGTTGAGGGTAATGCGAAATAAAAATAGGATAAAGGATACGGCAGTTTTCATCGATCACGATTTAACGAGGAATGAAAGGGATGTGCAGAGAATGCTGAACGACAGGGCTAGAAGGGAGAAGAGTGAAGGGAGATCAGCGAAGGTAGGATATCGGAAAATAAAAATAGACGAGAAAATGTGGGTGTGGGATGAGGAGAAAGATGTATTGAAGGAAGTGCAGGGGAATTTGTTTCGTAGGCAGTAGGGGGTGGAAGTAAGGCAGGGCAGAGGAGTAGTGAAGGTGCTGTATTGGAATGTAGCAGGGGTAAAGAAGAAGGACGAGGAGTTCTGGCGTTATATCCAGGAATTCGACGTTGTGGGACTGGTAGAGACATGGGTAGAAAGAAAGGAATGGGATAGGATAGAGCCAAAGCTGCCAAGGGGGTATAGGTGGAGACTTCAGGAGGCGGTCAGAGTGAAGAAGAAAGGAAGGGCCAGTGGGGGAATTATAACCTGGGTTAGAGATGGATTAGAGGAAAAAGTTCATGGAGAGGAAGAGGGGGAGGGAATGCAAACGAGGGAAATAAAATAGGAGGCATAACCTGTAAGTTTGTTACAGTGTACAATAAGGAGGGGATGGAAATAATTGAAGAAAGGGTGGAGGACCTGCTGGGCGAAAGAGAGGAGAGTATGGTGATAGTGGGTGGGGATTTTAATGCGAGGATGGGGAGCGAAGGGGGACTTTACACGGAAGTGGAGAGCTTCGAAAGGAAATCGAAGGATATGATAATAAATAAGGAGGGGGAGATTCTAAGGGACTGGATGGAGGATAGAGGCTGGGCGGTGGCGAATGGTATGGCAACGGGGGACGAAGAAGGAGAATACACATACGTTAGTAAGGTCGGGGTATCGGTGATAGATTATGTGGTTATGAATATGTAAGGATGGGAGGAGACGGAAAAATTCGCAGTAAAGGGGAGGGTGGAATCAGACCATCAGCCATTGAGTCTATGGATAAGAGGTGAGGGTGGCGGAAGGCAAGGCAGGGAAGAAGTCTCGATAGGGGAGAGGGTGACCTGGACGAGGAGGCGGTGGAGAAGTATCAAGAGGAGCTGGGAAAGGTACGCTTTGGAGGGGAGTCGGTGGAAGAGATATGGGAGGATCTGAAAGAGAAGGTGAAAGGGTGTGTGCAAAAGAAGGTATTTAGAAAGAAGAAGAAAGAATGGTGAAGCCATGGTGGGATAGGGAATGTAAAAAGATGAAAAGGAAGGTGAAGAGGATGTACAAGAAGTGGAAAGAGGGTAATGCGAGGAGGGAGGAGTACGTAGAAATGAGGAAGGGGTTTAGAGTTATGTGTAAGAAGGAAGAACAGCAAAAGAAGCAAGAGCTGGAAGAGGAGTTAGCAAATGTTGTGACAGAGGGGGACGTCTGGAAGATAATAAATAGGTTTAGGAAGCGAAGGGTGGGGGGCAGCGAGAAGATAGGAAGTGAGAAATGGAGGGAATTTTTCAAAGATTCATTCCAGGGCTCAGATTGAAGGAAGACGGACGAGGGAAGTAGAAGAACGGGGGAGGCAGCGACGGAGGAGTTGAATGACGAAGAGATAGAGACGCAGATAAGGAAGTTGAAAAGGTCAAAAGCAGCTGGGTTGGATGGGCTGGAGAACGAAGCATGGCTGTTTAGTACACAAGAGGTTAGGGAGAGGCTGAAGGAGGTAGTGAAGAAAGTATGGAGGGGCAAGGGATGCCCAGGAGGGTGGAGAGAAGGGTTAATAGTGCCACTGTATAAGAAAGGAGATAGAGATAGGCAGAAAAATTATAGAGGGATCACGCTAATGAATACAGCGTATAAAGTATACGCGATGGTGGTGGCAGAGAGACTGCGGAAGGATGTCGAGGGGAAAGGAATATTGCCGGAGACGCAGGCGGGATTTAGGGCGGGTAGGAGGAGGGTGGAAGTGGAAGGGAAAGGAGGTGCAGGAGGTGAAAGAGTTTGTGTACTTGGGCTTCGTGTTTCGGAGGAATGGGGGAGTGGGTGGTCACATAAAAGAGAGAGTGAGGAGAGCAAATGTGGTGATGAGGCAGGTGTGGGGGTTGGGAAAGAAGCTATTCGCAGATGATTTTGGACGGAGAATGAAGCTGTTTGATTCGCTAGTGATGAGTGTGCTATTGTATGGAGTGGAGGTGTTGGGGTGGAAGGAAAGTGAAGAGGTAAATAGAACGCAGGAGAGGTATGTAAAGTGGACCCTGGGGTTGGCAAGGAACACGCCTAAGTTTATTGTCAGGAGGGAGACGGGGAGAACGAGTGTAGGGATTCTGGCAGGGAGCAGAGCGTGTAAATTTGAGGAGAAATTTTTGGAAGAGGGGGGAAGTAGGCTTGTTAGGGAGTGTTGGTGGGAGAAGGAGAACAGGAGAGGGGGTGGGAAGATGGAGGCTGAGAGGGAAAGGTATTTTAGAATGAATGGACTGCAGATGGATGAAGTGAGAAGGATGCACGAGGAAGGAAGGAAGGTTTAAGACTTGGTTAAGCAAAATGGCATGGAGAGAGAGAAGACAGAGGGGGAAGGGAGAATAAGAGAGTCAAGGTTTAACGGGAACTATGTGTGGATTATGCCAAGGACAAGAGCGCAATATTTATGTGTGAAAGGAGAGAAAGGAAGTCAGGAACTTGTAGCGAGGATGAGGTGTGGGTGTATGGAGGGTTTCAATAGGTTCTGGCTCCCTCGGGAGGAGAGGATATGTGAACTGTGTGGAAAGGGGGATGCAAGAGTGGAGCACTGGTTGGAGGAGTGCGTGGAGGTGGAAAGAAGTGAGATCAGCATGGAGGCACTGTTGCATGAAAAGGGGGAAAAAAGGGCAGTAGCATGGGTGAAGGGAGTGTTGGGTAAGATGGAGATGAAGAGTAGGAAGGAGGAAGAGGAATGGAGACGGAAAGATTGTAAATAGGAGAGAAAGTAGATATAAGTAACATGTAAATATTGTAAATAGTAGATAAGTAGTAGGTATTAGAGCGAAAACAGAGGTTGGCAAGCGAGGCAATGCGAAAAAGTAGGGACATGCGTGCGAGGCGAAGCGAGGAAGACAAGGCGATAAAAGCGTGCGACTTAGAGATAAGGAATGGATGGATGTTAGTCTTCAAGGGTTAGTTTTTAGGAAAATTCTGTAAAAATGGAAGTGTAAGCAAGTCAATTTTTTAAGGCCAGCAGGCTGAAAAATAAACGTTTATCTATTTATCTATCTATCTAATAAAGTTCTCGTATGGATCTTCTAATTTCTTAATTATTATAGATTCTAAAAATTTTATAAAAATAGAATTATGATTGCAAGTATTTGGAAACATGTTTTTTTCTGTTTTTCGATATATAATCATTGTTATTTTGAATTCAAAAAATTTTTTTTTGATTGAACATTAAAAAAATTTTATTCGATAAAAATATTTGTTCACTGTAGGGGAGAGTGGGGAGTTGTGGGCCACGCTTTGTTTTCAAGACATAACTTCTCTGAACATCGATAAATTGTCAATGTATGAACTGGTATTTGTAGGAAACTTCTCAATACATCAACTGGAGACCACAATTAATGAAATTCATTATGCGCGAGAAATATTTAGGATGACGTAAATCTTATAAAAATCGATATTTGTGATTTTGGTGGGGAGTTGTGGGCCATGAAAAAAAAAAGAAAATGGCATATTCCAGTAGTTTATGTTCATTAAAGTTGCAGTAAATAAGAACTAGTGATTTTAAAAAGATTTTTAAAAAATTATTCTGATTCACAATGTGGAGACCGTTGAAGGGCCCGCACATTGTAAGCGACCGTGGGGCCCCCACAACCGTGAAAGCGGCCCTGGTCACCCCTTATTGCCCCTGATTGACACCCCTTGGCGCTTGACAACCGGGCCGGACCGCCCCCCCCCCCTTAAGCCATCACTGTGTTGGCACATTTCAAGTGAACCAAGCGATCGCACATGTTGCAATGAACTGTGTTGTTCCGATTGACATTCATTGTTTCAACACAATTGACATTCTAAATTCACTCTACCTCACTTTTCAGAACAAGAGAAAAAAAGTTTCACTTAAAAAATTGAAATACGCATTAAGAACGTTTGGCCCACGACTCCCCACTAATGGTGGACCACAACTCCCCACAGCCGACATTTACGAAATGACCGAATTGCCATACATACAATGAATGTTTTACCGAAATTGTTTGAATGAATTTAAAGCCAATTGGTCAAGGAATATTTTGCACTAACTTACCTTTGAAATATGCTGCACAATGGGACTTCGAATATCAACCAATTGAGTTGTACGCAAACTTTTATTTTCATTTCTTTAATCAACAATGTCAAAATACTAACTACGTGTGTTGAGACTATGAGTCGAGTTCACAAAGTGAGCTTACACAAAGAGAGTTTTTCGGCAGTGTTCAAAGCAGTCCTACCACCCACAACATGGCGAAGATTGAGGTGGCCCACGACTCCCCACGGCCCACAACTCCCCACCGTCCCCTACTTCTAATAAATAGGTAATATTTATTAAAAAACAGTCTTTTTCAATGTTTCAATTCGGAGATTTCTCCAAATCGGGAATTATTTACTTTGGATATTCTATGTGTAATGGCATGGCCTGCTACTTCGTTATGGATCCTCCCCAAATTTTTAATAACATAAAACTTTTCTAAGTGCGAAATAACCCATAGCCAACATCAGCTCAATATTGAAATAATTAAGAAATGAGTAAGAAAGGAATTGTAGTACGTTGAATGTATGTGGATAGGGGACCTGCGTCCTGTCCCGGTTTCGAAGTATTCCAAAGTCTCTCTACCTATCCTTCTGAAATTTCACATGTCACTACTCACCGTCACCACTGTAGTCAGCTTAACCGCAAAAACCTATACAATCTTTGGTACATTAACACGATAAATGGGTCCACTCTCCAACCATTTTGCCGGGTCGCAGATAAACCAAAGCCATCAGAATTATGAAATTATGGAATACCGGGTCCTCTCACAATCGGTACTTATCATATAATTCGGGCGCAGACTAGGGACTGTCAAATCGATTCCGATTCCTTCGAAGGACCGATTCTTGGTGTCTGGAAATCGATTATTTGTAGGGATGTGAACTTTATGGTAGGTATTTAAATCGACGAAAAAACAATTTACCGAAAATGCATTTTGCCGAAAAACGGAACTTCAGGGTATAGGAATCAGGTCACGCATCAGAAGATAGAAGAAGGTCCTTAGCACATTGGTATCGTTACAGAGTTGGTAACTGATTAACGAAAAAAATACCAGATGTCGTTGCCTTCAGTAAAATTATTTAATTTGTTTGGTAGTGTTGATTATTTCGAAGGGAAATTGATATTTAGCAGCAAATATGATTAGATCTTATGTAAAAAAGGCAGTGGAAATATTTAAAAGTTATCTATGATTATATTAATGGGAAATTGATATTTAGCAGCAAATATGATTAGATGTTATATAAAAATAGGTAACTGGAATGTTTTGATGTTATGTCTCATTATATTGATGGGAAATTTACATTCATAAGGAAATATGATTGGAGCTTATAAAAAAATAGGTAGCTTGAATGTTTGAGGTTGTGTTTGTTTATATTGATGGCAAATTCGTATTTGTAAGCAAATGAGACGATATCTTATCCAAAAATAGGTAGTTTGAATGTTTTGAGGTTATGTTTTATTCTATTGATAGGAAATAGATATTTATTAGGAAACAAGATTAGATCTTGTCCAAAAATAGGTAGTCGAAAAGTTTTAAGGTGATGTCTCAATATACTTGTGGAAAATTGATATTTGTCAGCAGATATGACTGTACATAATCCAAAAAGGGGTACTCAAAATATGTAGAGGTTCCGTTTTAGTATTTTGGTAGGGAATCTAGGGAATTTATACATTTATAAGCAAATATGATTGGATCTCATCAAAAAATAGGTAGCTGGAATGTTTTAAGGTTATCTTTCATTATATTGATGTAAAATTTACATTTATAAGCAAATATGATTGGATCTTATACAAAAATAGGTAGTTTGAATATATAAAGGTTATGTTTGATTATGTTGATGGGTAATTGGAATTTGTAAGCAAATAAGATTAGATCTTATCCAAAAGTAGGTAGTTGGAATGTTTTCAGGTTATCTTTCATTATATTGATGTGAAATTTACATTTATAAGCAAATATGATTGGATTTTATTGGGAAATAAACAGGTTATGAATAATAACTATTAATTAAGTAACAAAGACTCAATTTATTCAAGACACTCGGAAGGCAGGTCTTTACTCTTTGAGATGCGGTTTTAGACTAAAGAACGAACGTGTGACAAATATCACATTCAAACATCACACACACTCCAATCATGGTTATATTTTACATTTCAGAGACCAGGCATAGCTTTCGAAGCTCGGTCCCAAACTTCTTAAAACAGTAGACCTCACACTTACTTACAAAATATCGTTTCAATACTAAGAATATTATATTATCAAAATTATCAGAATCAATCATTCATATATATAACTAAAGCAAAGAGTTACCTTCCTTGTGTTATCTGGGAAAACAATTTACAAATGGTCCAACATTCGTGCAAGGGATTAGGGAAAACCCAGAAAAACCTAATCCGACCATTATTAAATCATAGATTACAGTTTCAGCAGAAACATTACAAAGAATAGGGTTACCAGACGTCCGCTTTTCAGCGGACATGTCCGCTTTTTTTGTCCCGTGTTCGCTTGTCCGCTTTTTATGTGAAATATTCGCTTTTTTCTCGATCAGATCGATGAACTATAAGGTTATACATATTTTCATCTTTTCAGTATGGATTTAGCGTATATGAATGAAATGAAAATATACGAATATATTTTTTATTTTGTTTTGAATTCCATCCAAACTCCAGGTAGAGTATAATATGGTTCGAGAATCACCAAATAAGTTACGCTCTTTAAAAATATGTTTTTTCTTCATTTATTTTTATTTTTTTTTTATTATTTCAAATGATAACAAATTTTTTTTTCTTTTTTTCATTTTTTGTAGGGGGGGGGGGGGGGTTTTGAGTTTCCGCTCTTCTCACTCGGACCATCTGGTAACCCTAACAAAGAATCATTCTTATTCTAAACCCATCTTGGCTCTCAACTCTATAAATCGTGCAGCTGGTAACGGCTTCGTTAGTGCATCAGCTAACTGTTCACCTGTAGGCATATATTTTAATTTTATTAAATTTTTCTCTACCTGTTCTCTTGAAAAATTATATTCTATATCAATATGTTTGGATCTTTTATGGCTCGTAGGGTTATTAGCAATGCTTATACAACAAGAGCCATATATTCAGTTTCAGTGGATGAATCTGCTACAGATAATTGTTTCTTAGTATTCCAAGAAATTGTACATTTTTCAAATAATTTAAACAAATAACCTGTTGTACTTTTTCTATCAGTTTGATCATTTCCACCCCAATCAGAATCAACATAACCGCATAATAATTGTTCATAATTTCCCCGGATATATGTTAATTTGATATCGATTGAACCTTTTAAATATCTTAATACTCGTTTCAAACATTGCCACAATTCTTTATTATTTTTGTTCGAAAATCTACTTAAGATATTTACTGCAATACTTAAATCAGGCCGTGTACATACCATTAAGTACATTAAGCAACCAATTACATTTCGGCAAGGAGCATCATATTTCTCATCAGAATTTAAAGCAATATAATCTAATTTCCTTTCAAGAGGTGTGCTTTTAGCTTTACAATCAGCCATATTAAATTTATCAAGAATTGTCTTTATATACGCACTCTGATCTAATGTTATTTTATATTTATTTCTAACAATCTTTATTCCAACAAAAAGCTTTGTCTTATTTAAGTCTGTCATGCGAAATTTATCTTTTAGATCATTTTTAAAATTTTGCATTGAATCTTTATCAGCAGTAGCAATTACTAAATCATCCACATAAAGAACTATACATATATTTTTAGAAACTTCTCCTTTGCCCAAAATATAAATACATCGATCAACAGATGAATTTCGGAAAGCTTTATTAATTAGATTTTGCTCAAATATTTCGAACCAACATTTAGCCGATTGCTTCAATCCATATATAGCTTTATGTAATTTGCAAACTTCATTTTCTTTACATTTTATCCCTTCAGCTACTTTCATGTAAATTTCTTCTTTTAATATGCCATTAAGAAAGGCACTTTTGACATCCATATGATGAACCATTAAATTAAATTGATTAGGAAAAGCTATTATGAATCTGAAGCTTGAAATTCTTGCGACTGGCGCAAAAGTTTCATTGTAATCTATCAAATACTCTTGACTGAAACCACGAGCAACTAAGCGAGCTTTGTATTTAAATGGATTTCCAAATTCATCGTTCTTAATTGTAAATATCCATTTACAGTCTACAATATTTCTATTTTCAGGCTTCTTTACTAAAGTCCAAGTGTTATTAATTAAAAGTGAATCAATTTCATCTTTAATAGCATTTTCCCACTGAATTCTATCATCTCTATTTTTAATTTCATGAAATGAAGTGGGTATTTTATAAACAAGTGATTGAGCACATAAAATATAATCATCTGGGATAATTTCCTCATTATAATGTACCGGAAAAAGATTTTTAATCCCTTCACTCCTTCTTAATTCAAGGAATTTTTCTTCATCAGTTTGTTTATCTTGAGATGTTGATTCCGTGTGCAATTGTATATCTGTTTCAATTACAGATTTCTCTACCTCAGTACCCAATTTCGCAATTTTATTAGAACTAGTTCCAGTACTAGATTCTAATCTATCTGATTTATTATTATCAGATTGTTGAGACTTTTCCACTGATTTTGACACAATGTCAGATGCATCAGTTATATTATCTTTGGAGTTTTCTAGATTAACCCCTTCAGGTCTCATCACTGGTCTTGAGACTTTAAAATTTGTCTCATCAACAATAACATCCCGTACCACACTAAACTTTTCAGTTTCCACATTTCAAACTTTATAACCGTTTGGTTCGTATCCCATTAATATTCCATTCCAGGATTTTTCATCAAATTTTGACTTCCTGGTTTTATTATGAATATAGACTGTCGAACCAAAAACTTTTAAATATTTTAATTGTGGTTTCTTATTATGCCACAATTCATATGGTGTTTTATTTTCCCTCAGAGCTTTGGTAGGAGCCAAATTAATTAATAGTGTAGCAGTTAAAATTGCTTCACCCCAAAAACATTTTTCTAAATTTGCACCAAAAATCATTGCACGAGCTTTTTTGGTTATCGTTCTGTTCATGCGCTCTGATACACCATTTAACTGTGGGGTTCGTGGAACTGTTAAGTGGTAACTTATACCTTTTTGCACACAAAATTCTTCCATCTCATTTGATAAATATTCCCTTCCATTATCACAGTACAAATGAGCAATTTTTAAATTAAAATGAACCTCACTTTTTGCAACGAAATCTTGAAATATTTTAAAAACATCAGATTTATATGTAATTAAATATGTAACGCAATAATGAGTACATTCATCAATAAAGGTCCCAAAATAGTTTTTGTTATCGATAGTTGAAGGAGTGATTGGACCGCAAACATCTGTATGAATGATAAATAAAGGACGTTTTACATCAGTTTTGTCCTTAGCCTTTTTAAAAGGTAATCGTGCTTGTTTACCATTAATACAAGCTTCACATAAATGATCGTCTGGAATTACATGTTCAATTTGGTTCACATCACTTATCATTTGCTTATTTTTTAATTCTGCAAATTTTGATTTTCCGATGTGACCCAAACGTTGGTGCCACAACTCATAATTATTGTTTACAATATTATTTGCCTGCTTTTGAAATTTTATTATTTTATCTTTAACAATAAAATCAACACCAATTAAATTGCTTAATGGCTTACCTTTCATCAGGACCTCACCATTTTTTGTTACCTTCACTCCACCTGTTTCATCAAATATTATCTTCATTCCAGCTTGTTGAATTTTCAGGATAGATAGCAGATTATTCGGGACTTCGGGGCAGTAGAGTACGTTTTCCAGAAGTCCTTCAATTCCCATACTTGTCGTAACCTTGATTATGCCCTTCTTTGTCGCATTTATGAACTCTCCATTCTTCGCTATCGAAATCTTCATGGGGTTTTGTAATTCGATGAAGCTGCTAAATAAATCATCCCTCTTGACAATATGGTCAGACGGTCCAGAGTCTAGAAGAAAAGTAATTTTTCCTTTTTCAGGTTGAGAGGCATCGCCGGTCATAAAAACAAATCCAGATGTGCTAGCCATTGCATTATTTGGTTCCTCGTTTATTAGAACCGTTTGAATAGTTCTTTTCCTGTCAGCATTAAATTGTACTGACTTTTTATAGAAAGTACAATCCAATCCTTCTTTATGTGATTTTTCCTAAAACAATGATAACGCTGGTGTCACCGCTTTCATTTTTTAATTCAACTTCGTGATCAAGAAGTCGTGTTTTCACAAAAGCCAATGTCAAATTGTCCTCTGTCAATGTCTCGATCGCAGTTATTATACCGTCGAATGTAGTAGGAAGAGTTAGTAGTTAGTGAGACACTGTCCGTTTCATCTAGTTTTCCACCTGCTGCTGTCAATTCAGAAATCAAATCGTCGAAAACTGTAAAATGTCTTGAAAGTGGTGTGTCACTTGACAACTTTAATCCTGGCAACTTCTTTCTTAGAGCCAGCTGAGTTTCAAGACTTTTGCGTTCGTAAATAACGTCCAAATTATGCAAAATTTCTTTTGCAGTGCACTCTGCCTTAGCAAACCCGAGAAAAGAGTCGGATAAATATTCCACAATTACACTTTTGGCAATCCTTTCAGCCTTATTCCACTCATCACTTGATATCACTGGAATTTCAGTGTCTACAACTTTAATTACATCTAATTATTGATAATATTAAAGGTTATGTTTGATTACATTGATGGGAAATTGACATTTATCAGCAAATAAGATTAGATCTTATCAAAAATTAGGTAGTTGGAATCTTTGAGGTTATGTCTCATTATATTGGTGGGAAATTGACATTTATCAGCAAATAAGATTAGATCTTATCCAAAAGTAGGTAGTTGGAATGTTTTAAGGTTATCCTTTAAAAAAAAATAATAATAATTATAACGCACGTATTCTAAAATTCCAAACACTGTATCTTTCACCATCGAAAAGTTTGATGTTCCGTTTCGCCTTTAAACTTTCCATTGTCACTTATCAAACGAGAATAGCACTTAAAATGTTTACAATTCCGTCAATAATTGTTTTTATTCATATTAAAAATATATCACGAATTCTAGCCGTATAACTGGGACCATAACCTATTGGGAAATAAACAGGTTATGAATAATAACTATTAATTAATTAACAAAGACCCAATTTATTCAAGACACTCGGAAGGCAGGTCTTTACTCTTTGAGATGCGGTTTTAGACTAAAGAACGAACGTGTGACAATTATCACATTCAAACACCACACACACTCCAATCATGGTTATAGTTTACATTTCAGAGACCAGGCATAGCTCTCGAAGCTCGGTCCCAAACTTCTTCGAACAGTAGACCTCACACGACTTACAAAATGTCGTTTCAATACTAAGAATATTGTTTGATTATATTTTGCTCTGTATACATAGTTACAATTGTTGAAATAATCCAACAGATCTTATCAAAAAATAGGTAGTTGGAATGTTTTGAGGTTATGTCTCATTATATTGGTGGGAAATTGATATTTATCAGCAAATAAGATTAGATCTTATCCAAAAATAGGCAGTTTTAATATTTAAAGGTTATGTTTGATTACATTGATGGGAAATTGACATTTATCAGCAAATAAGATTAGATCTTGTCCAAAAGTAGGTAGTTAGAATGCTTTAAGGTTATCTTTCATTATATTGATGTGAAATTTACATTTATAAGCAAATATGATCAGATCCTATCAAAAAATAGGTAGTCGGAATATTTAAAGGTCAATTTCCCACCAATATAATGAGACATAATCTCAAAACATTCCAACTACCTAATTTTGGATAAGATCTAATCTTATTTGCTTACAAATTCCAATTTCCCATCAATATGAACAACCATAACCTCAATCATTCTAAATACATATTTTTTGATAAGATCCAATCATATTTGCTTATAAATGTAAATTTCACAACAATATAATGAAGGATAACCTTAAAACATTCCAACTACCTACTTTTGGATAATATCTAATCTTATTTGCTGATAAATGTCAATTTCCCACCAATATAATGAGGCATAACCTCAAAACATTCCAACTACCTAATTTTGGATAAGATCTAATCTTATTTGCTTACATATTCCAATTTCCCATCAATATGAACGATCATAACCTCAATCATTCTGAATACATATTTTTTGATAAGATCCAATCATACCCAGATAACAATACGTGCCGGCACGTGATCGGCCCGACGGGCTGGAGACGAGCGTGCCTGCTAAATGCACATGACAGGCCGGCAGAGTCGGAATGCGACCGAAGGGCGGACAACGGTCCGGCATATTAGACGCCCGTCGGTCTTGCAAACGGCGAGGTACGACGGGCCTGCGACTTGCACGACCGCTGCAGGCTGATAGTGCGAGTATAGTTTGAGATCGAAAACGCGCATGCGCGTTTTGGATCAGCTGTTCCTGTCGTGTTTCATCTCGTGTGGCGTTCACACCCGTGAATTTTCGCTCGCATGTGAGTGAAAGTGTGCGATTTGCAAACAATTGTTCGTTCCAGATAAATAATAGAAGGATCACTCGACCTCGAGGCATCGTCAAAACATAAATTTTAGATTATAAACTCTATAGCCTGCTCTTCTAAGTGAAACTTTTGTTTCTGAGGAGGCGTGAATGCATTCACGAAACCCATGGGTTTCGTTTAAAAATGTCAGTCTTAGGTGAAACACATCAACATGTTATATACATAACCTAAAGATTTAGAAATTTTGTAAAACCTCTTTCTATTCTCTGGATTAAATTTGTTAGCAATTTTTTGCTGTCGATGTCCTTCGAATCAACAAAGTTAGCAAATAGCACGGAAGGTAATGAAATTCTGCGTATGATAATATAAAGTCCAAGTTGAAAGAAAAATGTCAATATTATAAAAAGATATATATATATCTTTTTATAAGAATAAAATTTTCAATTTTTCTTTCAACTTGGACTTATTATACGCAGAATTTCGTCAATACCTTTCGTGTTATTTGTAAATTTTTAATTTATTTACATAAAAAAAGATTTTTTTAATTTTTATCTACTCGCACACTCAGCCTGCATTTTACCGGACCGTCGGTCATGCAATTCGCCGGACCTTGTCGCTCCCGCCTGTTGGGCTGGCATATAGACATCAATGGTGTGCACATTAAGGTGCATATCTGCCGCCACGTCGGTCCGATCGATCGGACCGCGGGCCGGCAGATCGCTTGCAGCCGGCGGGCATTTTGCTATCTGGGTATTTGCTTATAAATGTAAATTTCACACCAATATAATGAAGGATAACCTTAAAACATTCCAACTACCTACTTTTGGATAAGATCTAATCTTATTTGCTGATAAATGTCAATTTCCCACCAATATAATGAGGCATAACCTCAAAACATTCCAATTACCTAATTTTGGATACCCTGGCGGACCGAACGAACGGAGCGGATACGCTACAGCGTATCCTTATAGTATCCAGATCGTATCCTCTTCGTATCATGCAAGAAAAACTCATTAAAAAAGGAAGATGAACATTTCACTTGTTAAAATTCGGATTCTACGTGAAATTTTGCGTTAAAAGGTTACGAAGTGATCGCAATAGTTTTTCTTGCAACATTAAAAACTTTTAAAAAATATAATACTTACCGATAACGTGGGCTGAAGGCGACTTCAAATGCATCGTCGACGGATAAAGCCTATGAACTGCTACTGAATGACGATGCGTTTGAAGTCGCCTTCAGCGCACGTCATCGATAAGTATTATATTTATTAAAAGTTTTTAATGTTGCAAGAAAAGCTATTGCGATAACTCAGTGACCTTTTAACTCAAAATTTCACGTAGAATCAGAATTTCAGCAAGTGAAATGTTAATTTTTCTTTTTTAATGAGTTTTTCTTGCATTATACGGAGAGGATACGATGTGGATACTATAAGGATACGCTGTAGCGTATCCGCTCCGTTCGTTCGGTCCGCCAGGGTAAGATCTAATCTTATTTGCTTACATATTCCAATTTCCCATCACTATGAACGAACATAACCTCAATCATTCCAAATACATCTTTTTTGATAACATCCAATCATATTTGCTTATAAATGTAAATTTCACACCAATATAATGAAGGATAACCTTAAAACATTCCAACTACCTACTTTTGGATAAGATCTAATCTTATTTGCTGATAAATGTCAATTTCCCACCAATATAATGAGACATAACCTCAAAACATTCCAACTACCTAATTTTTGATAAGATCTAATCTTATTTGCTTACAAATTCCAATTTCCCATCAATATGAACAACCATAACCTCAATCAGTCTAAATACATATTTTTTTATAAGATCCAATCATATTTGCTTATAAATGTAAATTTCACATCAATATAATGAAGGATAACCTTAAAACATTCCAACCACCTACTTTTGGATAAGATCTAATCTTACTTGCTGATAAATGTCAATTTCCCACCAATATAATGAGACATAACCTCAACACATTCCGACTACCTAATTTTGGATAAGATCTAATCTTATTTGCTTACAAATTCCAATTTCCCATCAATATGAACAACCATAACCTCAATCATTCTAAATACATATTTTTTGATAAGATCCCTGGCGGACCGGCCGAACGCAAACATTACGCTACAGCGTAACGGTAAAGTAATGCTAAAGTAATATGGCATTATAATTAATAAAGGAAACAAAATTAATATGTAAATTGTTGCAATTATAATAAAACGTTAAAATTTACAATAAATGGTCTGCAGGGGCCCGACTGCTATGACGGTCACTATGTTTTTTTATTTTTTAATGTTGCAAAAGCAACTTGTTGCAATTGCGGCATGACCGTTGAACGTAAATTTCAACGTTTTATTATAATTGCAACAGTTTACATATTAATTTTGTTTCCTTTATT
>CAKNXH010001245.1:173956-209707 GCA_932178445.1 Andricus quercusramuli | reverse complement strand
CAAAGCTGTGGGAGGGAAAGGGAGGGCAGTTAGCGAAAAAGTGTTTGATGGTGGTAGAAGAGAGGAGAGGGAGGGCGATGGAATTAACGAGATTGGAAGAAGAAAGCAGGGAGTTCTTTAAGGCTAGAGAGATAGATTACGTGACTGGAGTCAACTATGAAGAAGTGGAAAATAGGGAGAGAGAAAGACAATCAATAGAAATATGGGGGATGATTGAGGAATCAAAATATAATGTATGGTATAAGATGATAAAAAAGGAAGAAGTACAAAAGTATTTAGAAGAGGGGATGGAGAGAGAAAAGATGGACCAGAATAGCAAGATTTAGATTGGGAAACGAGGTAAGGGCAAGTATGTATGGGGAAAGAAAAGATAACAGGAAATGCAGAATTTGCGAATAGGAAGAGGAAACATGGGAGCATCTATGGTAAGGATGTAGGAGAGGAATGGAAAGATAAAGGAAGCTGGCAAGAGAATGTGGTAATGATTCTAGGGGAGGATGGTTTGGAGGAAGAGTGGATGAAGGAGTTAGAGGGTGCTAGGGGAGCAAATGAGGAAGAATGAAGTCCCTTAGGGGAAACCTTATGACTAAAGAAAAAGTACATCTATTCCAATTACGCATTGTCCGCCAATGTTTGTGATGTTGCGAAATAATTATTTGAATTTAATTTTCAGAATTATATGTGAATATGTTTTAATTTTTTATGAAATTACTATAAAAGGTTACTTATAAATCGAATTTTCAGAAATGAAAGTGTACATTAAAAAAAATGTAAAGTAAAAATTGTTTGAATGCCTGAATGAAAATTATAGTTGAATGCTTTTTATGTTGTCAACAGATGAATTAATCATTAGCTGATCAATTTTTTTCAATATTAAATTACATAAAGATTATATTTTCATTTGTTTAAAATAAGTACATAAATTGATTATTTCTCTCACAACAATATGATATCCTTGGCATATCCCTAGGATATCTCGGCAGGATATGTGATATCCTGAAAAATGTCCCAAAAATCTCCCGGGATATCCGTGGCATATTCCAGGGATATCGAAATTTCCGCGCCTGAGGATATCGTGACAGAATATCCTAACAATATCCCGCAAGAATGTTCACAGGATATCCCAATACCATAGTAAAATGTCCCACGAATATCCCGATATTATAATAAAAAATTCTGCTGATATTCTAATTAATTACTAGGGGATTAAAAATTCAAGAAATAAAAAGGAATATGCATATAAGAACAACAATTTTATTGCTTTTAATAAAATTTTTATGTATATTTTACATGTATTAGGTATATGGAGGCTCGCTGGAGGTTAGATATACCTGCGTGGCAATGGATAAAACTCATGAAAAATTTGATGTTTTAACTAATTACTTTTATTTTCCATTTTACTGAATAAAAATTTTTGTTTATTACGTTTGTGACTAATGATTTGATTTCCATTATAAACTAATTAAATTCATTACAGTATATACATTTATAAATTTTGTGCACTTTTGAGGTTATGTTAACCGTAATGAAGAAAAAGCCGGTCGGTTTTTCGAAACTTCGGATCTTTTTAAACCTGCAGCTTGCACTGCTTGCATGCATGATTAATTGAATTTGGTATACCTACTAATGTAAAATTTGTTTACCTTTTTTCATGATTTCGCCAAATTTAGATTATACGGTCAACAATATGTCATAAGTGTTGAAAAAGACTAGACTGAAAAGTTATGAAGACGACTCTACATACTGTCTTCGATTCTTATTTTTTGTTGCTTCGGGGAAATATATAAATATTTTTCAAATAATGCTGAGTTTGTTTATTCAAAGCACAGTGAGTATAAATTATTTGCAAAGGGTACATATGTGAATTTTCTATAATATTATAAGAAATTATATTATTAGGATATCTTGGGACATCTTGGGGACATTCTTGGCATATCCTGCATTTTAAATATGGGACATCGTAAGAATATCCTGGGATGTCCCGAATTATGGAATTTGAGATATCCCGGACTTTAAAAATTGGGACATTAATGGGATATCATCAGCATATTCTGAGATATCTTTGGGACATTCCAAGGATATCGAGATTTCCGCCCCGTAGGATATCATTCGTGATGTCCCTGGAATCTCCTGGGATATGCCTGCGATATCCTGGGAGATAAATGGGATATTCCACCGATATCCCTTGCTGTGAGGGTTGATTGAAGGCCATGAAATTGAATATTGACTATAATTTTTATGATAAAAGATTATTATTATGTTTGAAATACCTCTATTCCAATTGTATAATTTTGGTGAACTTTTCGATGTTGTGAAATAAGTACCTGAATTCTGCTTTCAATATTATAAGTACATATTTTTTACTTTTCTATGGAATTAGTTTAAAAGGTTATTATTAATTCAAAATTTCAGAAAAAATATAAAGTAAAAATCATTCGAATGTTTTCATTAAAATAACTGTTTATTGCTTCTTATGTCGTGAAATGATTAATTATTATATACATATATTTTAAATTTTCCTGGAATTAGTTTTAAAGTCATTAATGAATTAAATGTATAGAAATGCAATTTCAAATGAAAAAATATATTTTGAATGTTTCAACGAGAACAATTGCTTAATGCCTTTTTTGTTGTGAACTTATCAATTATATATTAACTGATTCTATTCTATGAATAAATTAAATTTTCAGAAATAAAAGTTCAAATTCTTCATATGGAGAAGGTAACCTCCATCTTATGCAAGATTGTAGTATAGAAGGAATCGTCATTTAATCAAATATTGGATATGATTTGTATAATAAAAGTTTATTTATATTTAAAATACTTCTATTCCAATTTTATAATTTTTGAAATGATTGCGATGTTGTGAGATAATTATCTAAATAATCTCAAAACTTATATGTAAATGTGTTCTAAGTTTTTATGGAATTAATTAAAAATATTATGAATAATTGAAATTTTCAGAAAAATATAAGATAGAAGTTATTTTGATGTTTCAATGCAAATAATATTGTTGATTGATTTTTATGTTCTGAACAGATGAATCAACTATTATTAACTATTGAATGATTTATTATTTTCAAAAAAGTGAATTACATAAAGATTTACTTTGAATTGTTTTCAGTTAAGTCACATAAATTGATTATTTACATTAAGGTTATGTGATTTAATATTGGCTGCTATTTTTATGATAAAAATGTATCTTTTCTTTCATATATCTCCATTACAATGATATAATTTTTTCAAAATGTTTGTGATGTTGTGAAGTGAGTATCCGAATTCAATTTTCAAAATTATATGTGCATATATTTCAATTTCTCCTGGTATTACTTTGGAAGGTTATGAATAATTTAAATTGTCAGATAAATATTAATACAAGTTATTCTAATATTTCAATGAAAATAATGTTTCTATGTTATGAACTCATTAATGAACTATTAACTGTTTCTGTTGAAAATTACATTTTCTGGAATTAGTTAAAAGATGATTAGTAAATTAAATTTAATAAAAGAAAAGTCAAAATTTAAAAAAATATATATATAAAGTAAAAATTATTTAAAAGTTTCAATGAAAGTAATTTTTTCATACTTTTTATGTTGTGAACTGATTAATTAAGAATAAGCTGAATAATTTTGTTCACAATATCAAATTACATTAAGATTGGAATTTAATATTCTTTGATTAAGTGACATGAATTGATTATTTATTTTGAGATTGTCTAATTGAATATTGACTGAAATTTGTATTATAAAAGTTCATTTATATTTAAAATAGCCTTATTCCAGTTACATAAATGTCAAATTCCTTCTGAATTTGCGGAATGAGTATCTGAATTCAATTTTCAAAATTGTTTTTACAAATGCTTTTATTTTTACTGGAATTAGTTTTTAAGTCATTAATAATGTAAATTTGAATAACAATATAAGGTTAACATTTTTTGAATGTTTCAATGAGAATAATTATTTGATACTTTTCATGCTCTAAACCGATTAATTGATTATAAGCTGATTAATTTTCTTCACAATATTGAATTACATAAATATTGAATTTTGATTAATTTTAATTAGATAACATAAATTGATTAGTCACTTTGCGATGATCTGAAATGTTTATCTGAATTCAATTTCCAAAATTATATGTACATATGTTTTGATTTTTCATGAAATTTGTATAAAATATTATTAGTAATTCAAATTTAAGTAATGCAATTAAACATTTTGAAAATGTTAATTCAAAATTGATTGAATATTTAAATGAAAATAATTGTGTGATGCTTTTTGTGTTTTTAAATGATTTATTAATTATTGATTCTACTAGAACTTGAATTTTTTGGAATTTTTTAAAAAGCTTATCAATAAATCAAAATATTCAGAAATGAAGGTCAAAATTGAAGAAAAAAAATATGGAGTAAAAATAATTTGATTGTTTCGATGAAAATAATTGCTTGAGGGTTTTTATGTTGTGAACTGTTTAATTAATAATTATTAGCTGATAATTTTAACCACAAAATTCAGAATCATAAATTGATCATTTACTTCCAGGTTTAGTAATTGAATAATTGATATAATTTGCATAATAAAAGTTTATTTAAATTTGAAATACCACTAATTACATTATTTTTTAAATGGGAGGTCACTGATATATTAAATTTTCAGAATTGATAGTGAATTTTTTTCTCAATGTAGTATACAAATTATTACAATGTTTTAATTAAAAGTTATAGATAAATGTTTGTCATGTTAAAAACAGATTAATTAATCATTAGCTGATTATTTTTTTCAACAGTTTTAAATTACATGATGATTGAATTTTAATTTCTTTTGATTAGGTAACATAAACTGATTATTTACTTCAAGGTTATATAATTGACTATTGACTATACATTGTATAATAAGAGTTTGTTAATGTTTAAAATACCTCTATTCCAATTATATATTTTTTTAAATTTTTGGATTTTTGCGAAATAAGTATCTGAATTTTCATTTAGAAATTATGTGCACATATATTTTAATTCTCTCTAAAATAGTTTAAAGGGCTATTATTAATTAAAATTTTCGGAAAGATATGACGTAAAAATTATTTCAATGATTCAATGAAAATAATTCTTCACAACTTTTTGTGTTATAAAATCAAGAATTTGATTGGTCAAGGAATTTGGAGGAATAAATAGTGATTCGAAAATTGAGCAATGGAGAAACATGAACACAAAAGTTGGCGCGCGCTTGCGCGCGCACATAATAGTCTAGTGGTACTTAATTCACGAATAAGCTATCAGAGCACATGTGTCCGAATGTCTGTATCATTCACGCAATGACGCCGCTTCATCACGCCCAAGTCAATTCCACGGAAAGGGTGAATAGGGACCTCAAGACCATTATCGTATCCTTCCTCCATTACAACTACCAATATATGTACATGCTACTTCAAAAGTCTCCCCGGAATTTTTAAACATCCTCCCTTATAGATCGACGCACAGAGACCTCGAAAGGGGCAGTCAGCATGCGAAATCTCAGCTTGAAGACAGGCTGCAGAAGGTGAAGAAATTAGACTACTTGCGTGACTTAGTTTACGGAAAACTCGACAAGACATACGACGCCTAGGCTAAGTAGTACAACGGAAACAAAAGGGTCCGAAATTTCAAAATAGGAGAGCTAGTCCTTAGTCCCAAAAGAAAGCTATCAAAGAAAATCGATAAAGTAGCGGGAAAACTATTTCCAAAGTTCGACGGCATGTCCAGGATCAAACGTCGGTTCTCCCCTGAAGTTTTTGCCCTCATGAACCTTAATGTCAAGTATGTCAAAAAAAAACACATAAAGAACCTCAAGAATTATTACCAAATTGAAAGAATGTCTAGATAAGTTTTCGGATTCATCGCTGCGATAGGAAGGGAATACCCTCCCTCCGTCGTGGCAGCAACAGAGCCTATGGATTCCCAGAACAGAATAGACTATCTCTAACTACAGAGAGGCCTCGGATTCCAGTAGAATCAGCAAATATTTTCAATGAATCTGGTCATAGTGCAACATAACGAAAAAAAATGTACTTCTGACACCACCTCTTCCTGTTGCACCATAAGCCAATGCATCATTTGAAAATTTAGATAAAACTGTCCCCTCATTGGAATTGAAATCTATGCTAGAAGGAAGCGACTCTTCTCTCGCGAATGCAAAGCTTGAATATACGTCTAAATTGATATCCTTTGAAAAACAAGAGACTGAGAAGATAGATTATCAAACGAAAATGTCAAAACGCCAGAAAATACAGAAGGAGAAAGATGAGTTGATGAAAACCCTGTTTAAGCAACAATCAGCAAGAATTGATGCATAGATAAACAAGCAACATGAACTAAAAACCAAGGCAGTGAATGATATTTCAAAAATGTTGCCGCAGAATACTTTTCTTCTAGTTCAAACATTTGGAGTGGCTTGGAAGGCCTCTGGTTCGACCTCTTCTCAAGCCCACTTGGAACGTAGGAAACAATACAGCTGACATTTTTGCAACGCGAGTCATCCCAGATGCGATGCCTGATTATTTCCACGATTTCAAATCATTTTTCTCTGCTAACCTCATTGCTGGGGTAAACTGTTTCTACTGAAATGGTCGGAGACACGAATTCATCTGCATGTGAAAACTTAGGGAATTATTATTGTCGAGTTACCACGGCAAATGATGATGAATCCTTGAACGTAGATTCTACTCAGAGAGAAAGTTGTCGTGAAACAAAACTATCATCCTTTCGCAAGCAATTGCTTTGAATCGAACCCATATGCTTGCGAGACAAAAACAATAAATCTCGCGACAAAATGACGTGAAGTTTCTCTCAAGAGAAATATCATTTGGAAGTGTGAAATATCAAATTAAAATGTTCGCTACAAAACCTCAAATTTTTGTCATACAGTAAGGTTATGAAAACCAGTTTGGCAAAAAAATTCACCATATTTTTCAAAAATGGAAGAAAAACTATTGAAATGGAGATTTTCATTTGCGATTGTGGAGATATTAAAAGGTAATTACCATAATAATATGCCTGAAAAAATAATCTTATATTATACTTGTAATGCCTATCTGTTAAATATAAATAGAACCTCTTAAAATCAGGAATGGAATTTAAAAAAATATTTGCTTCTAATATTATGTTGAAATACTATTGAATATGTATTTTCAATGTGTAACTGAACCTAACGAGTGGTAGGTTTTTGATTTTTAAAAACTCAACTAATTTCAATTGCAGATAATCACATTGATTGGGGGCTGTTGACACGTATGACCGTAAATGATTATGCACTTCGATGTACAGGTTTAAGTAAAGCTCTAATATTAAGACTGATTAAATGTGTTCAAAATAAGAATGCAAAAGAGAATCAGATTTCCAATCATACCTTGGAAAATTCTCCAGTCATTAAGATATTATCAGAGATCTTTTAGGTTGAAAATGAAATCTTGAACGTTATATTCATCTAGAATGCATTAAAAGCGTTGTCAAAATGGGTTTTGTATTATATTCTATTAAAAGCTTTTCACTTTTTATTTTGGAACAAAATTTTCTTCATAGCATCCTGAAAAATTGAAAAAAAAAGAATTTCAGGTCCCAGCAGTATTACTGAAGGCACTGCTTTATCTAATAATCTTGCTTTACCAAGTCCCAAGCGTTTTGCAAAGTCTATTGAGTCTGTTCGAACATCACCAATTTTAGCAATAACAACTAAATTCAAATATGCACTTTATGACTTATAATTGTCAGAAGTTATTACTTTTTGAATTAATTAATAATAATTTCTAATATATCAACTTCCTGTTCATACAAATTTTAAATGAAGATTTCAATTCTTTCTTTTTTTTACGAGGATAGAACTCAGTTTGAAAGGTTTCAACAGATTTATGTATATCTTTTATCAAACATACAGATTGAGCCATAAAAATGAAAAAATGCCGAAACGAGTCCTATGAAGTTTCACTTCAAAAAAGTTTGCTTGTACCAAGTGAATTTTACTTGGCTTAAGGAAGTGCGTCCTAATGGTTTGCAAAACTTTGAATTGAAACAATGATTTATCTCTGCCTAAGAAATTCTAATAAGTAAAGATAACATTATTTGATTGACAAGTACTCTGGCTCAAAAATTTATCTGAAACTTCTCTGCAAATTAATTCATAATATCCCTGCAAGAGCTCTGCAAGTACTGTGCAAACGTCTCCTGGATTACTGCTTAAATTAAAACACTTTAGCATAAATGCAGAAGAACTCTGTATTACTCTTCTTTAAAAAATGGTCTGCATTTGCATGCATTTCCCAGCGAGTTTTATGCTAAGAATATTTGCAAATACTCCGCAAAAGTCTTTGCTTCACTGCTTAAATTGAAATACTTCAGCAAAAATGCAGAGAAATTCTGCATTACTCTGCGGCAGACAATTCTCTGCATTGTTCTGAAAATGTTCGTACTGGTTCTCTGCAATTGTCTCTGCTTTATTACTGCAATTGGAAAAAATTACTCTCTAAATATGAATCAGTGATAAATTCACTGATTGAAATAGTAGTTGGACATTTCAGGGATTAATCAGTGATTCCGGACTTTTCACTAATCAATTCAGTAACACCAGAGTAAATCACGCTAGACATAACCTCTAAGTAGAAAAAATAATTCTTTAAGAAATAAGTTTTTGAATTTTCGGACTGTAAATGTGCTGAATTTACTGCGGGAAAAATATACTCTAACTTGTATAAAAAGTACTTACCTGACGGTTGTGTACATGACAGTAGAATCTTGAAAGTAAAGAAATATGTGAGGTTTTTTGTAATTTAGAAGCATCAAATCTTGTCACATTCTTCAATATTTGATCACAATTATAGGTTTTAAGTTTTCACTATGATTATTTAATTGAATCTACTACATCTTATTTTATCATGACTGCTAAATTCACGTGGTGCAGTTCTGCCAACACTAAAAAGTGAAAACTTCACTCAATGAATAAGTAACTTCTGCAAGTCTCTACTTGGATACAGCATTTCGATCACTTCAGAAGAAATGCAAAGAAACTCTGCATTGTTCCATCTGAAAGCTTTTCTGCATTCTTGTGTATTTTTCGGCAACTCTACTATTCTAAAACCTGCTAAAAAAAAAGGGTATCTGTTGTAATAAGTACAAATACCCCTTTTTGTAGCAATTTTGAAAACAGTAAAGTTGCCAAACAGTGCACGAAAACTTTTGGGCGCAACAATATAAAATTTCTCTGCATTTCTTCTAAAGTGTTCGAAATGCGGCAGCAAAGTAGAGACTTGCAGATTTTTGCACAATAATTACCGACGCTCTTCAAGTACATTTTTAATAAAATGAAAGAGGAGTGCATGAAAATTCAGAGAATTCATTCCCACAGGAGAATGCAAAGTTTCTTTGCATCTTATTTATCGCATTGAATTTGACTTAAAACTACTTTGAAGATTTCAGTTTCTAAAATTTTTACTTAAACTTAACATACATAACGAAGTTTTTGAAATTGAAAAAAGACTTAATTTTTTTGAAGTTGACACAAAACTTCTTTGAAAGGTTTAGTTTTATTAATATCTACTTAAACTCAAAATGCAATACGAAGTTTCGCGATTGAAAAAGACTTCTTTTATACTTCTGGGAAATAACTCTTTGAAACTCATAATATTTTGCGTCGGACGATTATCGAGTGTTTTTAAAGAAGTGGATGAAAATTTAGGAGAAACTCGTTTTACATTGAAAAATAAATTACATTGTAAAGCATTCGATTCGTTATGAAGTATTTTATTCCAATTATATTATTTGCAATTGCGGAAAAAATTGTTTGCTTGATTAATTGTATGTTTAAAAAACAATTAACAGTGTCGAGCTCAAAATTTTTCCAGCTTTGGCTTAAGATACACGCAATTACTCAGAATAGGATTTTTGGTACAATTTTTTGTCGCGTAGGATATTAACGAAAAACAGGTTAAAAACTGAAAGTTCGACCCCGATGTGCGAGGATTTACTACTCAAATGCAAATAAAATATATAAACAAATATTCCAACAGGAATATGTGCACATACGTAGAAAATCATAAGGTAAGCCATCATCAAACGTCGCGAAGCTTACAAAATTTCTAAATAACAAATATTTCAACAAGAATGCTTTTAAAAACGAACGAGGTTCAATTTCTTTATAGTTGAAATTTTGAACCGATAATGAAAAATATTCCAGCGGGAATATATAAACAAACGTAAAAGATCATAGAATAAGAACTTGTCAAGCGTCGCAAAGATTTAAAATTCATGAATAACAAATATTCCAACGGGAATATGTGTGTAAACGAACGAGGTTCAGTGTTTCTATGGTTAACATTTTCAACCTTTAACGATAGATATTCCAACGGGAATGAATGAACAAATGTAGAAGATCACAAAATAAACAGTTGTCAAAGGTCGCGAAGTTTTAAAATGCATGAAAAAGAAATACTCTAACGGGAATACCACGGTGAACTCCGGTTCTGAAACCAAAAAATTTACCTCTATTAAGTTATATACAGAAAAAAATAGAAATTCAGTGAATTCTTGAAACTGAAACACTTTTCTTGCCCTAGACTGTTACATTTTTGCAAACAAGGAAAGACCGAGAATTTTACACTTGCAATTTACCGGCCACCCTGAAACAAGCAATTATTTTATCACGGTTTAAATTATCAGTTTAAAGTGTTATTATTATTATTATTATTATTAGTTCTGGGTTGAGACCTTAGCAGCCCCTGACGCTTGGGTAATCCCGTTGCGTCCCCTTGTGAGCCTAAGCATGACCCCATAGCCATCTCCATAGGGAGAGGACCGCAGCCACGATATTGGCTGATATCTGCAACTCACTGATAAAATAATTACCTGTGAGTGTTAGACTTTTCCCCGCAACCGCAGGGCAATAGCAAAGGATGTGAGTAGATGTCTCACTATCCTCTCCCCACAGACGATAGAGGGGACTTTCTGCAAGCCCTATCTTATGTCTGTGATATCCTAACTTCCCATGTCCTATGAATAGTTCTGTTAGGACTTCGATTCCATTCTTCCCGAGCTTGAGTATTTCCCTAGCTCGGTTGGAGTTAAGCTTTAAGCCCAAGAGTGTTTTGGCCTGTCTGCAACCAGGAACCAAATCCCACTCACTCTGAGGTTCCTCAGTCAGCCAACTGTTAATTACTTCAGTGACTAACCTGCCGGAAATAACTACCACTGGCTCGGGTCCAGTAAAATTTCTTCCTGCTGCTAGCTTGGCTAGCCTATCCGATATCTCATTGCCCTTGATACCACTGTGTCCAGGTATCCAAAGCAGAGTGCCGCGGTTTTCGGTCGCTAACGTATTTAGTTGTCGTTGTTCCATTCAAGGCCGTTCTTCTTGAATTTCTGACCCATTTAGGGCCATTGGGTACAACGGATTCCAACACGAACTCTATAGACGAGGACGTAGATAACATTGAGCATGCATAAGTAGTGTAACGCAGTTTCTCTTCGGATTCATGTTCAGGGGGTCCTAGGTGATCAGAAAATGCAGGGTGCCAGCTTCTAATAGTGTGCGTTTGCCCGGGGGGTGGGTGTAGAGGTGAGCGCACAGAACGGCGGTATCTCTTACGAATTAATCAGTTAATTTGCAACTTTCTACTCCAATTAAATGTATCTTTCTTTATTTGTGTTTAACTAAACAAATTTCAACCAAAATCTAGTGAAAAACTCAGTGGAAAACTCATATCATCCCTTTACAACAACCGTGATTTGGACTCAAGATTAGAATTTCAAAAATGCAGCAGTGGAAAATGGGAAAGAAATATATGTCTCTTAAAATATTAGATTGAAAATATTTGGCACTTGTTGAGACGATTATTCCTTATTCCACCTAAGCACGAAGCGGCTGTTAATTACTTTTCTCCTAATTAACAACTTCAAGTATTTTTATCTTTACCACCCTGTAATCACCTATTACCATCTCGTATTAATCCTCTAAGCTCAACCTTCAACGATACTGATTTCTTTTTCTTATACGTAACACCGGAGGTTCTTCTGGAGAAGGTAATGGAAATAAAGTCAAATGCCCTTGGATCTGATGAGATTTCCATCAAAATGATTCGACTTGCTCTTCCTACAATTTTCCCAATATTACTTCACATTTACAACTCTTCCCTACAAGTAGGGATTTTTCCGGATGTTTGGAAAAAAGCAATTATTCGCCCAATTCCTAAGGTTGCTAGTCCAGTCTCCCCGACAGATTATAGGCCGATTTCAATTTTGTGTGCAATAACGAAGCCATTGGAAAAGATAGTCCACATGCAGCTTACAAAGTATCTCGATACCAATAAATTGACTGATCCTTTGCAATCGGGCTTTCGGGCGAAACACAGCACATTAACGGCTTCCTTAAAGGTGACCACTGATTTTAAAATCGCTATTGATAGGAGGGAGATCACGATAGTGGTTTTATTTGATTTTTCAAAAGCGTTTGATTCAGTTAATCACGAACTTCTTTTACGCAAACTTAGAACGTTTAATTTATCCAGTACTGTAATTGCGTGGTTTAAATCATACTTAACAAATCGATCCCTACAAGTAGTCAATAGCAAAGGCGAACGGTCAGAGTGGGCTAGGATTGAGAGAAAAGTCCCACAGGGCTCTATTTTAGCACCCCTTCTCTTTAATCTATACACTTTGGACTTGGGTGCTCAACTTAATTACTGCAAATACCATAAGTACGCGGACGATTTTAAATTGTATCTTTCGGGCCCAATCGCCTCCCTTAAAAGTATGCTGGAATTAGTCCAGCAGAACATCGACTTAGTGGTACAATGGGCACAGAATTATGGGCTGGCACTGAATCCGACCAAGACTAAAGCCATTATTATCGGACCGACTCCCTCCCCGTCCTTAGAAACTTTAAGGACCTTCCCATCACTCAAAATTGATGGCCTTAGGATTGAATTTGTTGAAGTTGTCAGGGATTTGGGCCATATGCTTAACCGCACTCTCTCCTGGAGTGAGCAAGTAGTTGGCATTTCGAGGAAGGTCTTCACGGTGTTGCGCCAGCTTAAAAGAAACAAGGAATCCTTGCCCACGGCTACAAGGATTCTTCTGGTAAAGAGTCTAATTCTCCCGCATTTCGATTACGGGAGTATTTCATACGATGACATTACGGAGGAACTTAATTTAAAACTTGAGCGAGCTCTAAATGCATGTATTCGATTTATTTATGACTTGCCGAAATATGAACACATAACTCCATATCGCTTAAGGGCTGGACTTCTGAATGTGGCCAAGAGAAGACAATTTTTTATGGGTAACTTACTTTTCAATCTTTTCCACAGTCAAACGCCACAATATCTTTTAGATTTATTTGTAATCAGAGATAACAATCAACCCACTCAGTCTAGGCTTCGTGAAAGAAAAATGGTCTTCACAATTCCGATACATAGAACCTGTAAGCTGCAAAGATCCTTCATAGTTAGGGGGCCCGTCTTTGGAACAAGATACCAAGTATGACCAGAGATGCACCTTCAATCTTTCACTTTAGAAAACTATTTTTTGAATATTTGTTTAATTTAGACAATGCTACACTAGAAATCACTCATTGGTAGTTTGTAAAATTTCTTAATGCGACGTATACATACATAACTGTATTCTTTAAACAGTACTCACAATGGTAACCAATTCTCTTTTGTATTTTAAACATAACATCACTGTATACAATATTATCTAACCACCGCTGTAATCTTAATTTGACCAGAGTTTGCACATAGTTATAAGTTAGCCCTAGGGACATAATAAATACATTATTATTATTATTAATGTGTAGAATGACCGCCTGTATACAATTTTTTCTCTAATTAAACATAGTGCTAAATTACTTTGTTATAATAAGAGTTTCTTCGGTGGGATAAGTATCACCGGAAAAGATATTTAAAACCACACTTAGTTTTTCAAAATCACAAAATCATGAAAATGACCGCCTTTATACACTTTTTTTCGAACTAAAAAATACTTTGTCATAAAACAATTTTTTTCAGGGGGAAAAGAATCTGGAAAAGATGTTTACAACCATCCCTAGTTTTTCGAAATCACAAAATTATCTTTTAAATATCTTTTCCGGTGATACTTTTCCCAATGAAAACACTTGTTTCAAGACAAAGTAATTTAACACTATTTTCAATTCGAAAAAAATGTATAAAGGCGGTCATTTTAGTGATTTTGTGATTTTGAAAAACGAAGGGTGGTATTAAATATCTTTTCCGGTGATACTTTTCCCACTGAAAGAATTTGTTTTATGACAAGGTAATTTAACACTATTTTTAATTCGAAAAAAGTGTATTAAGTCGGCTGCTCTCTACATTGTGTGTTGGCCCTTGGCCCTATCACCATTAATATTTGAGGGTGTTTTAACCTCTAAAAATTAATTACCATTGTATTTTTTTTTCATAATAGTTACTTTTACGCCTTTCTAAGCTGATTCCGCTAGGCTCATAGCAGAAAAGAAATTAATTTTTCTTCTCATTCCGTTTGTTTTAACGTTGAAGACTTCAGGTTAAATTGCTTAACCATTGTGCGCCAAGAACCCTATAACATCCATAAAGGGTTAACAATATTTATACATATAATATTTCAAGAAATATCTGTTTCTTTCCCATTTTCGAATGCTGCGTTTATGAAATTCTAATCGTGAGTCCAAATCTTTACAAAACGCGCATTGTGCATGTGCCGCTCTAGGAATAATGAATACTTTAGGGTTGCTGTGAAGGTATGATATGAGTTTTCTTACGAAGTGTCTCATTAAGATTGGTTAAAATATGTTGTATTGAACATAAATTAGTAAAAACACAATTAATTTGAGTGAAAAGTTGCAAATTAACTGATTAATTCATAAAAGATACCGCCGTTCCGTGCGCTCACCCGCCACCCCCACCCACCAGGTAAACGCACACTATAAGAAGCCGGCGCTCTGCATTTTCTCATTATCTAGGACCCCCTGAACATGAATCAAAAGAGAAACTGCGTTACACTATTTATGCATGTTCAATGTTACCTACGTACTGCATTACTATCTGTGAGTGATCTGAGAGAGAGACAGGGTTCATCTGAAACCCTCCACTGCTTGATACTATCCCTAAAATTACTGGTGCAGAGAGTCATGGCAATGACTTCTTCCCTGACCGAATTAAGGAACGTCGGGGTGTTCCCCGTGTTGAAAATATCTAAGTCCGTGATACCCCACAAAGCATGGTGGGAATTAGCATCGCACCCCAGCAGAAGAGGAATGCCTCTTACCTTGCAATATTCCACCAGTGCACATACCTCCACTCCACAGTGGGAGTCTGTAACCCATACGTGGCGCGTCCCCAGGTGGCGGATAGGGGAATGCTCGCTGGAAACAGAGGGTAGGGCTGAAATAAAATAGGCCCCGCGGACCAAACAGACTGGGTGAAGGACACACAGAGAAAAAAACCACGACCGCTTCCTGTTGCGGCCCTGTACCGAGGGTTTCTGCTGAATACGGTTACACTACTCAATAAGAAGTCGCAGGCAAGGGTCCAGGGATGGTCCCGAAGGAGAAACCTCTAAGCCAAGGCGTTAATCCACCGTGCCGAAGGCTGCATGACACCAGGGGTGTGGTGTCTCAAACGGTGTCTCTAGGATACCAGCTCGCCTTCTAGAGTATACAGACTTTACCCTTACATGCGGGGCTTTGCGGGGGTGGACCTTTATTTCCCTAGCTACTCGTGGGAATTTAAATGGATGATGTACAAAATTTGAATCGAAGTGGATCTGAGGAGTCTGAGGGAGAGTCTGATGAAGTTTGGGAACTCGACATCACTCAGGGGGCTTATGTGGACGCGGTGAAAGGGATGAAGGAGGGTAAAAAAATTTTTGCCGAGCTATCTGGTGTACTGTGCAAGATGCAGGAATTTAGCGATACCAGGCGAAATATGTTTAATGCTATTAAGAACGGACTGAAGGAGGCAATTGACCTAATGAACGAGCTGGCACACAAATTGCGCTACGCCGAAGAATCCTACAGTCAGGCGATAGAGGATTTTAAAGCGAAAGCTGCTGCGAAACAAAAGGAAAAGGCGGTTGCTAAAAAGATAAACGAAGCGGTGAAAGAAACCAGTCAAACGGGGACCCAGACAGAAGAAACAATGGAATCTCCCGCTCGGAAGCGCGAACGGGAGTCCACCCTGAGCCCCATCGAGGCAGGATCTTCTAAACCGAAGAAAAAGAAGCCGAGGACGCACGCTGCAGCAGCAGCGTCCTCGACCCCGAAGAAGACAGACGGAGAGGACAGGCCTGCCATTAATATCAGGGAGCAGGCGAGGAAAAAGGAGCGGACACGAGCTCGACCCGAGGCGGTTCTTATCAAACCGGCCGAGGGTCTAAGCTTTGCCGAGGTCCTCAAGGACCTCAAACAGAAGGTAAAACCGGACACCCTTGGTGTAAAAATCAAGGGTGTCAGGCATACCAGAAATGGAGAGGTCCTTGTGGAGCTTGGACCTGCAGCAGAGGGCAGGGCCGAATTTTCGGCTGCAGTGAGGAGGCTGTTGGGTTGGGGGGTACTGTGCGCGAGCTCGTACCCCGTACCGAGATCTTTGACAGCAGAGCTCTGTCACTAAAGGGCTGTCACAAGTGACGTTTCTCGATCATTTTCGGGGACCTCGTTCGATCTCGTTCGAAAAATGAGACGATACGATTCGAAACTTAACAAATGAATACACGAAATGATCGTTCGAAAAAAAATGTGCTGATAACGAACGAGATCGAGCGAAACGTTTGAATTTCTCGTATCGGCGTGAATCACTAATTATAAATAAACATAGCAAATGACTCTACTTTATACTTCAATACTGTTTTTTTGTTTTGTACTAAATTTGCAGAATTTAAAATATTCGGAAGAATTATATATAAAAAAGACTTTTTTTTTTAATTATTTCTACTATTAAATTTTCTGCTTACACGGAAAAAAAGGCTTTGTCATTTTAACAATCTAATAATTTGTTACTGAAAATAATGTTGTTTTATCAAATGACATGATTATATTGACAAATAAAACACAGTTAAAATAAAAATGCCAACTTTGTTAATTCCATAACAAAACCTGTTTACTGGAATAACAAACTCACATTGTTACCATGAAACCAATTCATAACTAACAAAGTTATTTGTTACTCTGACAAATAGGATTATTTGTTACATTAAACATTATTTATTAAAATTAAAAATATTTCTTAATAATTATATATTATATTATATAAACAAATAAGTTTGTCACTGTTACAAAGATTATCCTAACAATGCCAATTTTGTTAATTTAACCCATTTTTTTTAATAGTCCAATCTTTACAAATTTATTTTGTTGAAGTATCAATTTTTTTTTTACATTGACAAAGTATTTTTTTCCGTGTATGATATTTTTAATTTCTTATAACACTCAAAATGATTAGGATCGTACTTGATTAAGCCACCAAGGTTCAAATATTATATTTGGAAGAATTTTTTTAGTAGAATAATGTATTGTTTTCGACATATCATTTTTTGAAACAATAATTTAAAAATTATTTGTAATAACATTTTAATTGAAATTAATTTCCAATTGTTACGTTGTAATAATTTTTTCAACCTTTTCATATCGATATTTGTAGAAATTCCTAGCATTTCATGAAAAAAAATATTCTCTCATTTTTTTCAGATCTTCAACAACAATAGAATCTACAATACTACTGTAATATCGCGGTCTTCAACATTAACCCTCGGAACCGAATATATGCATAATTTTTTTAAACCGCTTTTTTTCTAATTCAGCATTCCCATTGGGATGGCTCAAGAATGCATGGCAACATTTTTTTCATGCTAAAGGGCAACGATTCCCCCGATTATGTTCCAAATCCGAACAAAGAAAATGCCTAATTTTTGTTTTTTCGTTTTTTTTCTTTCAATTTCAACTGCTGCCTGTTTTGACTTGAAGTTTTCTATGTAAAATGCATGGGGAAAAATCATTTTTTTCAGCTTTTGAAATAATTTTTTAGCGTTTGGAAAAATGTGACGAAAAGTATAGAGGCTTGTAGAGAATCATTCAGCAAAGAATTTCATGTATCGGATGGGTTTGACCCCCACGAGTTCCTGACGACTACCCTTAAAACAAAAAATATCAATTCTCCATAAAAACGACCTTTTCGGCACTGTATTCTCATCTTTTTTTCTTACTTCCAATTATTTATATACGTAAATGAATGTTGCGTTTTAAATAAAGTGATATGATAATAAATTCAAATTGAAAATTCCAAAAATTTCATTCGAAAACATTTTTCAGATCTTAATTTTCGATCATACGAAATATGTACCTCCTTTTTAAAAATTGTAATTTAATTCATTTCATAATAATACATATAAAATAATAATAATATATTTAATGTGTGAGTTAATACTTCTAAGCAAAATATTTTTCCCAAGCTCGTTACAAAATATTAGATATCATCAGTAAGGGATTGATTAAAAAAATTTTAAGTAAACATTTCTTAGCTGGCCACGTTTTTCTCAGAGAAACCGCATGACCGAGAGTTTGTCAAAAAAATCTAAAAAAGCGGTTCCGTGGCTCACTTGGCTAACGCGTGCGCTAGATTTAGGTTTTAGGACAGATTTGAGGTAGTTAGGTAGGGTTCGATTCCCCAGCGGGGTCGATTTTTCAAAGCGTTTGAGCGTGCGATCATATGTGTCAGTCTATATGCGTGCAATTATGTAAGAATAATCGTAAATTAAGTGCAGTAATCATATATAAAATAATTTTTTCCTTTTCAAATCGATCGACATTTTACATCATTTTTGTTGTCGAAAGTTTCGATCTAATCTATTTATAAATCGTTTCTAGAATGCGTGCAGTGCATATATACATATACATATATGCGTTACAATGCGAAACTATAATTTTTGCTTCAGAAGGAATAAGGAGACGCGCAGTGTACAATGCGAGCTGTATCTGGCGCTCGCTACAAAGTAGGGATTACAGGGTGACATTGCTAAATTGTCATTCATCCTCATTCGATCTGGATACGAATTTACAATTTCACAGAGTAACTCTTGCACTTTGATGCACTGAGGTTCACTAATTTTACCCAAAGTGTAAGAATTACTCTGTGGTTGCATATATGCATATATTTTTTGAACATAGAAATACACTAGGAAAAAAATCCACAAGACTGTGGATTTTTTTCCTAGTGTATTTCTATGTTTAAAAAACCCACACATGTTCACAAAAATGTTTAAAGTACAAGTTATGAAGATTAGTTCATTAAATACAAATATCTAAATTTTCAAAATTCGCTGTATTGCCAATTTTGACTCCTGGGTCTTGTGGATTTTTTTCCTAGTGTATTTCTATGTTTAAAAAACCCACACATGCTCACAAAAATGTTTAAACTACAAGTTATGAAGATAAGTTCATTAAATACAAATATCTAAATTTTCAAAATTCGCTGTATTGCCAATTTTGACTCCTGGGTCCTGTGGATTTTTCTCCTAGTGTATTTCTATGTTTAAAAAACTCACACATGCTCACAAAAATGTTTAAACTACAAGTTATGAAGATAAGTTCATTAAATTTTTTCTAATGCATTTTTGTGAATCAAAAGTTTTCATGGTCCTCAAATAATTTTCCTCCTATTTGCAAACGTGTTAAAAAAAATGGCAAAAAATAATGGTGAATTAAATATGAATTATATCCCAAGAAATGAAAGATTAAAATCCGAAATAAATTAGGGAGATTTTTTTGACCTCCAGATATGTAAAAAAAATTGAAACTCAATAAAATGTAAAAACTCTGCAAACAAGAAATTTTTTAACCTTTTTTGCGAGCGCGGGTAACCTAGCCGCATGTCGATCGATTCCAAATTAATTATACTTTTTTAGGACCTCAATACGCTACTTTCCCGCATTGTAGCGATTTCGAATTCCAAAAGTATTTATTTTCGACCCACCCTAATGTATACGTATTTCGGATAAGTTTTGGGCGCCAGCCAGGCCCGATAACTAGATTCGAATTTCAACCGGCAAAAGAATGGTTATTGTCTTCAGCACGAATTTGATAGGAAACTGTCATTCTTCATTTTTTGTGGCAGTAGCCAAGCACAATAAAAATTTTTGGGGAGGGGATAAAAATAAAAAATTATTGGGTGAAAATTATTATTCTTCGGTCATTCTTCGAGAGGTGGCTATACTTTAATTCAAAAAAAGTTTTTTAAGTACTTCTTTCTTCCCATTTTTTTGAAAATCGAGCTTTTCTTATATAAAAATCACATAATAATTTCAAAAGCTCGGGGCACGGTTTAACGTTGAAGGAAAAGAAAAAAAATAATGGACCACTCAAGATTACCTTTATTAGATAACGACGAGAAGATGAGAAAAAGATAGTGAAAAATTGGTTACAATCTTCATTCACAATCAAGAGTTTTGGTAATTTTGTATGCAACCTTTTTTTCTCTCAATTTCTAATTAAATGAGCAACTCGATTCGGCAAATTAAAATTTAATGAGCCATTTTTTGATAATTTATGTTTTTGTATCAGACCTTGGTGCTGGACTCAGGGGTTTTCAAGTTTACCCAAAGCCACAAAAAGGGGCAGCCACCAAAATATACGTAGTCCCATAAGAAACTATAAGTGGAGATACGTTTTTTGGCCTATAGTACAATATCTATATCGAGATTAAATCTCTTGAAACCAAAAAGAAATCTTCCGACCGAATGAAAACTTCTCTCCGTGAATTGTTGTGAAAAAATTGCGATTTTTAAATGAAATCGTCTAGACTTTTCATTTACTAATTAAAAATCATTCAGATCAATAAATCGGCTATGAGTTGCTTTTTTATGCAGGCTCCAAAAGAAAAGTCAAATTAACTTTTTAACATGTTTTTATTATCATCACTCCACTGAACTTAATATATACTTTTCAGGGTTAACGTAAAATTCATGAGCTTTAGCACAATAGACAGTGAATTAAATATTATTAAAATACCGCTTAAAATGGTGACAGCACAGTTTTTGATAACTTGAAAATTTTGATTTGTGAGGGAGCGGAGATTCATGTAAAATATTTTGTATATAAGACTGTGAATAAATAATGGTTCGCCCTACGTGAAAAAGTCACAAGAGTAAAAAATTTACCAGAAAAAAAACCAGAGATTAATGAAGGAATTAAAAAAAAAAATTATTTTCCTAATTCGGCACGAGGAGAATCAGTATGAACTTGAGTACTTGAAGAAGTATATTTCAGTTTGTAGGTTTTTTTGCTCTCTGAATCAAAATTGGTGAAATTTAACTAATTACTAGTGGAATTGTCCAAATTCGATTACCGAAAAGTGAGCCACTGAAGATTAGCAGAAAATTACTAATTAGTGTAATCGAGATATTTCCTAATTCAGTATTGGAAAACTAATTGCTTGGTAAAGAGAAAATTATTTAGAACTGTTTATAATAATTCAATGAAAGTCACAATTATGGAAAACCGGAAAGATAGAACATTTTGATTCTATTTGAACAATAAGAAGGCCATGTTAAGAAATCTTTAACGCGACCCAGTCTGTCTAAAATTTAAGAAAATTGCCCTCTGGTTATTTGAATAAAGTACTTCCTCATGTGCAACTTTTCAACAGAGTTCTGTTTTCCATTTCAACAGTTTTTTCAGTTGTATATTTTTCTGATTTTTCATAAAAAATGGAATTATTTAATCTCCAGTTTGAAAACATAGCCTTATGATTGTTTGAAAAATGTTAGAAAAAAGAAAATTCGTTGCAATCTTAAAATGATGATGCATCAATGGGTTTTAAATTAATTATACACATTCAGGGTCTTCATGTGCTACTTTTCAATGAAGTTTTGTTCTTGACTCTCAAAATTTCTTTCAGTTGTACATTTTAATAATTTTTCATAGAAAATTGAAATTATTCAGCAAATTTCGTGAAAGCTATTTGCCTTGGGAAAAGATTAAATTGAGTATCCGAAGAAGCTTATTTTTATTTTGTAGACTTTTTTTACACAAGGTATAATGCATTGCCTCTCTAAACAAAAATGGTTAAAACTTAACTAATTGCGATGGAAATTTCACATACGCAATTAGTGAAAAGTGGGCCACTAAAGATTAGTAAAAAATTTAAAATTTGATTATTGAAGATATTTCCTAAATCAATACTGTAAATCAACTAATTACTTTGTAAAAATATATAAACTTGTTTACTTATACCTTTAAAAATGTGAAAAGTCAAAAATATTATAGGAAAAGTTGATAAAATAAGGCGATTTTGTATCTCTTTTAACTCTATTGATATAATAAAAAGGCCGTATTCTGAACAAAATTGTAAACGTGACCTCGCCTGTTTCCATTTTCAAAATGTTGCCTTCTTATTCTTCACACATCTGGTTTAAACCAAAATTACTATTGTGAAAGAATATTTTCGTGCTGTTAAGCAATATGATTCAAATAAATACATTTACTTGATACAAAACATTTCCTTCAGTGTGTGTATTAATATTAATGAATAAAAAAATTAAAATTTCATTCAATATGCACATGTACTTTTAATTTCATTTACATGTGTGTGAAGACGTTTGTATTAATTGCGTGCGGAGTCGCTGTTACTATTTTTCATAATATTGAAGCTAAAACGACAAATTTTTGAGAAGTTAAATTTTCAACAAAATAATTAAATTTTCTTCCCGAACACATGAATTTTCAATAAGACATGCAATTTTTAACAAATAATTTTAAGTTAAAAAAAGTTACAAAGGAAACATTTTCCACCAAAAATGGAATAGTTAACTTTTCATATTAAAAAATTCATTTTTAGCAAAAAAGAAACAAATTTTCAACCAAATATTTAAATTGTCAAATAAATGTTTAAATAAATAGCTAATTTTTTTAATAAAAAGATGAATTTTTCACCAACTTTGATCATTTTTACCAAAAAAGTCGCATTTTTAACAAAATATTACGAATTTTCCACAGAACAGTTGAATTTTAAACCAGAAGATTGGACTTCAAAAAAAGTTCATCTACAACCAAATAGTTAGACTTGCAGCTTAAATGATGAATCTTCAGCAAAAAAAAAGGAGTTTCAGTTATATTTATAGTTATAGTTATAGTTGAAATTCATTCAACCAAAAAAAGATAGGTTTATCTATATTATTACAGTCAATTTTAATTTAATTAAACCTAAATATATTTATTAAATTAAAAATTCATTCAACAATAATATTTTTAATCATTAAATCCCTTCACCAATATTTTTTATAAATGAGAATTTAAATTTGTTTATTTTTTCAATTACAAATAAATTTTGTTAAATAATTTACAAAATAATTAAAAAAAAATCAAATTCTCAACGAAAAATGTGATAGTTGATTTTTCAAACAAGAATGATTTTAAATCAAACAGAAAACAGTTAAGTTCGACCAAAGAGTTGCATTTCTAACCAAAAAGGATGAGTTTCTAACTCAAATTATGAATCTTTAAGAACAATGAAATGGGTTTTTAACAAAATCATTCAACCAAGTAGTTGAATCTTTAACTGGAAAGATGAATTTTTAAACAAGAAGATTAATTTCGTACCAGAAAAGAAGAATTTTTAACGATATAGTTGAACTTTCAAATACAAAAGATCATGTCTTAACCAAGAAGAATAATTTTCTACCAGAAGAGAAGAATTTCTAACAAAATACGTGAATTTTTAACGACATCGTTGAATTTTCCAATCGAAATGATCATTTTCAAAATGAAAATATGAATTTTAAAACCAAAAAGAGAATAGTTACATTTTGAGTTAAAAAATTAATTTTCAACATCACAAAATTAACAAAAATTAGCCAAATATTTAATTTTTCAACCAAAGACACGAATTTTTGACTAAAATGATAGATCTTTAACAACAAGAATGGATTTTCAACAAAGTAGTCCTACTTTCAATAAAAAAACATTAATTCTTAACGAAGAATGTAATAGTTGATATTTCAAGCAAGAAAGATTTAAATTAAAATAAAAAACAGTTGAATTTAACCAAAAAATTTCCAAAGTATAGTTGAAACCATGAGCAACAATGATTCATTTTCATTAAAAATGAATTTGCATTTTCAAACAAAAAAGATGACATTTCTACCAAAATAGGTCAATCATTTCACCAAAAAGGATTAATTTAATTATCCAGCAAAATCCTTGAATTTTCAACCAAAAAGACGAATTTTTAACCAAGGGATTTTGAGGGATTTCAAAAGATTCAAAAATTCAAGTGATTGAAACGAATTTCGTAGGATTTTCAAAGATTTGAAGAAATTTTTGAAAACGTTTGAAAAAAAATAGAAATAAAATGAAATTTCGAGGGATTTCTAGAGATTCGAAAGATTTTTAGAGATTTGAACCCAGTTTTTTAGAGAACCTTGTTGAACAATTTTAACTTTTTCTTGACAGGAATTTCAAATATTTTTGTAGAATTTCCAAAGATTCCAAGGAATTCCGAGGAAATTTTCAAAATTAAATTAAATTAAATTTCAAAGATTTTTAGTGATTTCCAAAGATTTCAAAAGATTGTTAGATGAGATTTGAAAGATTTTTTTAAGGAACTTAAATGAATAAGTTCAATTTAATTTATTAGCAAGGTTTTCGAAATTATTTTTACTGAATTCAATAGATTTTAAGGATTTGCAGTGAAAAGATTTCAAGGGATTTCTGAAGAACTTTGCAAAATAAACGTAATGAAATTAAATTTCAAGAAATTTCACAATATTCGAAGGATTTCACTGAATCTCCAAGGATTTCAAAGGATCTAAATATTTCTGGGGACTTGAACAGTTTTTCGTGAGAACTTCAATAAGTAAGTTTAATTCATATTCAAGGGATTTTAATTATTTCTAGAAAACTACATTTTAGAGAATGTAACATTGAAGGTTTTCTAGGATGTCCAAAGATAAGATAATGTAAGATAGATGAAATGTCTGAATGATTTTTGTATTTTTCTATATTGAAGCAGCATATCATAGGTACATAACGCTGGTGGAAGTCAGTTAGCCTATTAACAAATTTCACAATACAGCCTTCTTATTGTTTCAATAAAGTTGAAAATGATGCTCAATCACGTTCTTACTACACTTGTATGTTTTTCATGATCGAGTCACCCTTCTCAAAATTACACAAAAAGGTAATAATAGAGGAATTAATTCTTCCAGATAAAATTAATGTAGATTAATTGCTCAGAGAGCAAAAAAACCTTCAAACTGAAATATACTTTTTCAAGTACTCAAGTTCATACTGATTCTCCTCGTGCTGAATTAGGAAAATAATTTGTTTTTTAAATTCCTTCATTAATCTCTGGTTTTAAATTAATGTACATTGAATAAAATGTGAAATACCACAAATTCCTAAGATTTCAAGTTGAAATAGATATTTTGAATTATCAACAAACAAGATTAATTTTCTAACGAAAAAAATGGATTTTTGAGAAAATTCACGAATTTTCCACCAAATAGTAGAATTTGTAATTTGTAAAGGATACACATCTAACCAAAAATGGAATAGTCCAACTTTTAGATAAAAAATTAACTGTTAACAAAACAAAAAAAAAGCAATTTTTCAACAAAAAATTTAAAGTTCAATCCAAAGTTGTGAATCTTCAAAAAATATCAAGTTTTTAAAAATTAGTTCAACTTTCAACCGGGTATTAAAATTGGTGAATAGAAAAGATTGATTTTGAATCAAATAGGTAAATTTGCAACCAAAAAGACTGATTTTCCAGCAGAAAGATTATTGTTCCTCGAAAAGCACAAATTTTCCACAAAATACGTTAATTTTCATCAAGATTGTTGAATTTTTAAGCCAAAATGGTGAATAACCTACAAAACTGTTGAATTTATAAAATGAAAATATGGTATTTAGAAAAAAAAGTTAATATTCTACCAGAAAGGTAAATTTAGATATAAATAGTTTAATTTTTGACCAGATAGTTTAATATAAACAAAAAATATGAATTTCTGACAAAAAAACTTGATTTCCAACTGGCTAATTTAATTTTCTACCAAATCATTGAAACTTCAAAAAATCGAGATTAATTTAGACCCAAACATTTGCATTTTTAACTAAGAAGAATTAATTTTTATCCAACAAGATTAATGTTTGACCAAAAGAGAAGAAATTTTATACGAAACACATGAATTTCCGATCGGAAAAGATCAATTTTCAACCAAAAATGAAATAGCTCCATCACTAGTTAAGAAAATTGATTCTCAGCAAAACAAGTCCATAAAATAGTTACATTTTTACCAAGAGAGATGAATTTTCAGCAAAAAAATTCATCTATAAAAGATGAATTTTTCAACAAACTATTTGAAATTTCAACCAAGTATATAAATTTTCAACCACTTCCGTTGCCCCCCCCCTCTGAAAAGTAGCATATCGGGAAATAAAGTTTTTTTTTACAAAAAGGGTAATAATGGAAGAATAAATTTTTCCAAATGAAATTAATGCAAGTATCATATTTAATACAATATGAAACAGTTTAAATTGATACGATTTCAAGTCGAAAAAAATGTGGAATTTTCAACAAACAAGATTATTTTTCTAGCCAAAAAGACGCATCTTCAACAACATACATGAATTTTCTACGAAATAGTTGAATTTTCAACTTCTAAAGGATACATTTCTAACAAAAAATGGAATAGTTAAATTTGCACATAGAAAAGTTTATTTCTAAAAAAATTCTAACAAATAAGTTAAATATCAAACAAAGGAGGTGAATCTTAAAAAAATATTCATTTTTAACGAAAAAGTTCATTTTCAACCAAATTGTTGAATCGTCAACCAAACAAGATTAATTTTTAAGAAAAAATTGCAGTTTTAACTAAAAAGGATGAATTTTCAACCACAAAGATGAGTTTTTCACAGAAAGGACACATTATTAATCAAATGCGTCAATTTTTAAATAGAAAATATCAATTTTCAATAAAAAATATCAATCTTCAGCAAAAAATGAAGTAGTTACACTGTTTGTTAAAAAAGTAATTCTCAACCAAAGATAAAAAATAATTTCCAATAAAATAGTTACGTTTTCAACAAAAGAAATGAATTTTCAAGCAAAATGATGAATCCTAAAAAAAATTAATATTCAGAAATTGAGTTCATCCTGGAAGATGATTTTTCAACCAGGAAGATTAATTTCCTGAAAATGGAATGGTAAAATTTTCAACCAAGAAGGTGAATAATAACAAGATATGCATTTTCAACCAAATAGTACAATCTTCAACCAAGAATAACAAATTTTGAACAAAGTACATTGATTTAAAAAAAAAATTATGAATTCTACAGATGAGAAGACGACTTATCTACAAAACGGTTTAACTTTCAACCCAGAAATACGAATTGAAATAAAATTAATTTTCTACCAAAAAGTTACATTTCCATAAAAATAGATTCAGTTTTAACTAAAAGGTACATTTTCAATCGAATCGTTTAATTTTCTACCAAGTTGTTATATCCTCAAACAAACCAGATTAATTTGGTCCTAAACAGTTGCATTTTTAATCCAAAAGGATGAATTTTCAACCAAGAAGATTAATTTTCGACCAAAAAGGATGAATTTTTAAGAAAATACATGATCTTCCAAATAGAAGAGATCAATATTCAATCAAAAATATGAATTTTCGAACTAAAATGAAATAGTTACTTTGTGAGTTGAAAAAATAAATTCTCATCCCAAAAATAAACTGTTTCGAAAGAAAATTATTACATTTTCAACAAAAGAGATGAATTTTCAACAAAAGCTCTCAACCCAAAAGATGGTTTTTGAATGCAAAAGATAAATTTTCCAAAAATAGAATAGTTAAGTTTTGAAGCAAGAGGTTGAATCTTAAAAAAATATGAATTTTCAAAAGACTAGTTCAAATTTAAACCAAGCAGCTGAATTTCTAAACAAGAAAGATGACTTTCAACTAGGATATTTTTATTTTTGAGAAAACAATAAGATCATCAACTAAACACTAGAATTTTCAACTAAAATAAATTAATTACCAACCAAAAATATAATAGTTGACTTTTCAACCAAAAGTTTTTGTAAATTTTATTTAGAATCGTCAACATTGGATGAATCAAGTTAAAAATCAAGATTATTTCTGAAACATGAAATATTACTTTTTATAAGTAATTGGATGTTTGAATAAATTATCTGAACAAATTATTATCGTTTACAGCAATTTTCTCTCAAAATAGAGTTAGAAAGTCGCGGTTTTTCTCGAAATTTGCCCATTCCCCCACCATTCAATCAGGGCAAGGTGATAATTAATTTACGTCGAAAAAACATAATTGTTTAAAAAAAACATTATCATTTAAATAATAATAAAACATTAAAATATTAAGACTTGCGTTTTTTCCGAAATATTCAAGTTTTTATCCAGTTTTTACTTAGAGCCAGAATAGTTATAATTATAATAATTAGAGCCAGTTATAATCAATACAAATTTCAGAGAAATGATTATTTATAATCACCTTCTTGCATAGTAATGCCAAATTGTTGCATTTTTCTGAAATTTTTCACTTTTTGTCCACTTTTCCCTCATAGGGTAAGAGCACTAGTGGTTGGCACTGCGCCAGTTATTGGCATCCTCTCTCATTTTTGTTAAATTTTAAGAAAATGCAAACATTTATCGTATTTTGATGGTATTATTTTAATTCTACCATTATTTCTGCGTGTACCGACATATATAATTCATACAAAATAATGTCAAATTTAGTTATAAAATAATGAATTCACTTCAGTTCTTAGGGTGTCAAGAATTTATCCGGTTTTCTAAAGAAAATTTTTAGTTGACAACATTTTTTAATTTTGTTCAAACAACGTTGTGAACAAGTAAATCGGTTCCAATTTTTGTGAATATTGAAAAGAAATACTTGCAATATAATCAAAATAAGGAATGAACCTCGGCAATAATTTATTTATTAATTTTAGGGGGGGGGGGGGGTGCCAATGGAAATTAATAGAAAAAGTATGGTCTCTAGTCGTTGGCACCCCAGTGCCAATGACCAGACCATGCAATTCGGGAATGATTTCATTCATTGGCACCCCTGCCTCGCCGGAAAAAAGTGGGGTTATGTAATCTCAAGACCTTGTGTTGACATGAGCCATTGCACGTATTTCTGATAAAATGAAGTGTTAAAAGTGCCGGAACAACAAAAGTCTTTACTAGGTAGACGAAAAAGTAGCTAAGAATTATAATAAATGAAGCTGTCATTTTAATACCGGGATACCGGTCATCGTAACCTCCAAAGTTCTGTTCATTTAATTTATTATTCTTTTTAGACCTCGAGGTATAGGTAAATATTGGTTTTATTTAAATTATAAATATAATTTTATTATCTTTATACATATTGTGTTTAATAATATTGTCGTACAATGTTTTTAATGTTACGCAGGAATTCATGTTATTATAAATAGCCAAAGTTTTTATTTAATCGGTGGGTGATTTGTTTTAACTATATTTATGTATCCATGTTTGAATTTGTTTCTTAATTTTTCTAGTTTAAAGTAGAAAATGAGAAAATTAGTAACATTTGAGGTTTTTATTTTATTTATTGCCATATGTTTGCCCATCAGAGAGTATCTCTGAGGAAAGAAAAACATATGCCAAAGAACACATATGTGACATGGCTAGGCTTTATAGCTGCTGCCAAAGATGTTGGCTTGTCCAAAAACAAAATTTATAAAATAATAACTGGGGTTAGCAGTGCCAATCACTAAAATTTTGGGACTACATGCTTATTTTTAATAATTTTTCAAGTTTTTTTCAACTTTGAATAATAATTCAACATTCCAGTGTATTCTGCATAAAATTTGGAGTGCCGGTATGATTATCACTATTTCAGAATTCAATATTTTATGTGTTTATTTATTTCCTAAAGTCTAAATTTTCTCTTAAGGTGCCAATAACTGGTGCTCTTACCCTACCAATGCAAAACTAATACATTTTGACAAAAACAATCGTTTAAATAAATTATTATTGTTTATAACAATCGTCTTCAGTAATGGTGGAAGAATAATTCTGAGAAGTTGCGGGTTTTTCTGAAATGTTTAGCTTTCCTTTGACTTTTTAGTTAAGAAAAATAATAAATATTAATATTAATATTATTTTAATCAAAAAGGCTCACAATAACTACTTCTAGAAAAATGTACATATAATGTGATTCATATAGAAAATTCAAAGAATATTCCAAACATCTGTTTTATTGTAGAAAAATATGTGTATTCACAAAAAAGGACTAAATCATTTATAAATTCATTTTCTTCCATGAGTTTATCAAGCTGCATTAATTATTACCTCACTCTTAGTGGAAAGTGAAAAAAAAGTTGAAGACCGCAATTCTCAAAAATTATTTAAAGAGAATATTATCAAAAATAATGATAAATTTCATCAAAAATTACGTTTGTCAAAATGATTTAATTATTTCCTCAGTCTAATTGAGAGGTGAAAAAAAGTTGAAAATTTCAGAAAAAATCGCAATTTTCTAGTATTATTCTAAGAGAATATCACAGTCCAAACTCCGAGCATTGCCGTTTTCGGGGCTGTAGGAGAGTGTAATTCCAAGAAGCCATAAACCCCCACTCTAAGCTTGGTCACGCTCGAATGCGTGGAGAAGAATACAGCTGATAAACTCCGAGCATTGCCGCGCGTCGGTCAGGTTAAAAATCTATCTCGAAAATCGTTTCATACACCTAGTGGGCATACATGTGTACAAAAGTGATTCAAATGGTATCATTTCATTTTAAAACCCGAGTTTAAAGGTATGTAAAACATAAAAATCGAACATTAGCTATGATATGTTCGATTCTTAGAATAAATGTAAACAAGTGAAAAATATTTCACTTCAAACTCGTGCAGTACATGAATAATTACTGTGTCGTATTGCTTGTCTTTTGTATACAAAGAGAAACTCAAATATCAAATTGTCAATTATAACCTCAATTTGATGTCACTCGTGTAATCTTAATAATTATAACAATACATGAAAAACGTAAAAAAAAAAAAAAAAAACAATGAAAAGCTTTTTTTCACAGCAGTGAGAATAGATATTAGTTCATTTGAAGAATGGAAATTCACAAACCGATACAGCAAAAATATGTTCAAGAAAAAATTCTTTCACTCTTTGCCACGTTTTGCCCAGCTGAAAATTCTTGTACAGAAACCTCGGAGGGTCTTGCACATCTTCCTGTACACGAAACTGCACACGAACCTGTATAGGTGATATTGACGGTTCCTGTGCAGGAATTTGGCGAAAGAAACTGTACATGATCCTGCAAAGGAACCTGCACCGACAGAGGAACCTTTGAATGATCCTGTACAACTGCCTGTACAGAAACGTGTATAGGATCCTCTACAGAATGCCGTCAAAGGAACCTTTGGAAGGATCCTGTACAGAAACACGTATAGGGTCCTTTAGATAAAGCCATTGCGAAAACTGATGTTGCTTACTATCGAGAGAGCCAAGCCACCAGCGAACCCTCGCGGAATTATTCCTATGCAGGTTCATGTACAGGATCCTGAACATGTTGTTGCCCATGAACCCACACATCAGATGACTCTGTGAAGGAACCTGTACAAGACCATTCAAGAGTTAGCTTGTATACAGGTGCCTTTGCAGGATCATGTACAGGTTTCTTCGCCAAATTCCTGCACAGGAACCGTCAAGATTATCTGTACAGGTTCATGTGCAGTTTCGTGTACAGGAACATGTGCAAGATCCTCCGAGGTTCCTGTACAGGGATTTTCAGCTGGGTTTACTGTGCAATAATACTGCAAGCAGTTTTCTCATAGAAGTGCATATTAAAGGAGCTAAAGTCAGACATGTAATATCTTTTGATTGAGATTTAATAATTTTTCCTGGTTTTCTGCAGGTTTTAACGTTCACATTTTATGTTGAACATTCATCCAGAACATCTTTACGCAAAGCCTTTAAATATTTGACAGAACGTAAAATAAAAATTGATGAGTTAGCTATCTTTGATATTGTAATATATTCAAAATTATTTGTGCAAGAAACTTTGATACCTTATAGTACATAAATTTGATTTTATGTCGTAGCAAATTTTTTAAAGTGTATTAAAAATAATTTTGAATAACGAAGAGTTTTGTTAATATTTCATTTTTTATATGTATAATAAAATGAACAATTTGTTTGACTGAAAAACTTCAAGATTTGGCTCGAAAAAAACCTCCAGATTCGGCCGTTTCGTTTCCGGCAATCCTCGGAGCGTTAGCTATGAAATGCAGCGGTCAAGACCGACGCTAAAGTGGGGGTACCGCTCAAGCGAGAAATCGGGGAAGCGGCAATGCTCGAGATGACAATGCTCGGAGTTTCGACTGTATTTTAAATGATGATGAATATTATAACAATAACTTATGGAAAATTCCATCGATTACTAACTCGCTTCAACTGAAAAGTTGATAATAAGTTGAAAAATTCGGAGAAACCGCGACTTTCTAACTCTATACTAGGAGAAAATTTTTGCAAAGAATAAACAAATTATTTGGAAAATTTATTTTGAAATCTTATTAGCTGTAGAAAATAGTATTTTATGTATTAGAAACAATTGGCATTAAAAAACTATGAAAGATCATAATTACGCTAAAAATTCGCAAAGCCAATTTTTTTACATTCGAGATTTTTGGATTTTTGAAAGTTGAAATTCCTCCAAAAACTGTTCTCCATATTTCGCCTTATTCGGCACAAAATCTGTATTTTCGAATTTTTCATAGTACTCTCGATAAATAAGAACAAAATCATCCAAAAATTGTTTTGTAGGATTTTTTAAAAGCTATGATTGCTCCTTGAGACATTTTCCCATATTCTGCGTCGTTTGGCTCAAAATTTTAATTTTTGATTTCTTTCATAATATTTTCGATGAATAAAATCAAAATATCAAGTCCTAGCAAAAAATGGCAGAGAGAAAAATTATTGTGATTTTGAAATTCTGCAATTTCTCTCTTGAACTTTTTATGTATGTATCTGCCGTCGTTTGGCTTTAAATTATAATTTTCGACTCATTCAGTTTCAACGAATAAAACCAAGAAGACGAGTTCCATGAAGAAATGATTACAAAAAATGGAAGGTATTTTGAAATGCTTCTATTCTTTTTTAAAACTATTTTCACCTTGATCAATCTTATTTTTATTCCCAATATTGAAAAACACTATTTTGAAAAGTGCTTTTGATTTTGAATCCTAAATATTTTGTGAACCTTGTGATCCTTTTCGATAAGAAACAAACCCGCCTAATTTAGGAAACAAATTACGAATAAATCTTCATACCCTGAACAATTTTGCCGTTTCATGATCCTATCATTAATTTTTATATAAAATTAAAAAATATTTTTTAATCGTACCGTTACATAACTAAAATAAACTCAAGTATAAATTCATTCAATTTTAATATCAAATTTTAAAACTAGTATAAAATTTTCATTTTTATTTTGGGTTTTCCTCCTAAAATACTTTCTGTGTTTCACATGATGAGTTACACATTGCGAGATCTTAACACTATTCTTGTTTGCTTTCAAACTTGATGAACTACTCGTCATGTTTACGGAAACGAGACCATTTAAACAGTGACTTTTATCATTTGATTCTGCCAGTATTCAATTTCCTGCTAAAGATTTGCACCGGAACCTGCTCGTCATGTATCAGAAATGCTATATAAGGCAATCGTAAAAACGACTGTTATCATTCTCCAAGTATTGTTTCTGATAAATTATTGTTCGTTCCGAGAACAACTATCATTGAAAAAAGATTGCCTTGAGGTTCAGATTCCGAAATGACGGGAAAATTTACATTGGCTTTCTTAATAGGTGAGTAATTGTCTGTAAAAAAGCTTCCCGCCCGCGGCAAATACACGTCGATATGGAGAATTTTCGACACTATTTTGTTGAAAGTACTAGGCGTAGATTTTCGGGATTTCTGATTACGAATATGGGTCAGAAACATATTTTGTAGTTTTCTGAGGGTGTCTTGTGTGAATATTCCTAATTAAAAAAATTATTGGGTGTTTTATCTAGGGGATCTTCGGCAATGTTTTCTTGAAAGTGCGAGGGGTGGATTTTTGGTATTTCCGAATATCATTCTGGGGTTGGGAACATATTTTGAAGTTTTCTAAGGGTGACCTGTGTGACTATTTTTATTTGAACAGTTTATTGTCTATTTTACATGAAAAATCTTCGGGACTGTTTTGTTAAAAGTACTAGGGGAGGTTTTTTGGGATTTCTGAATATCATGATGGGATTGGGAACATATTCTGGAGTTTTCTCAGGGTGTCCTATGCGAATATTTTCAAATAAAAAATTTATTGGGTGTTTCATGTGGGGAATCTTCAGGTCTGTTTTGTTAAATGTACGAGGGGTAGATTTTTGGGATTTCCCAATATCATTATAGAGTTGGCAACACATTTTGTAGTTTTCTCAGAGCGTCTTGTTTGACTATTTTCAATTGAAAAATGTATTTGGTGTTTTATGTGGAGAATCTTCAGGACTGTTTTGTTACAAGCACTAGGGGTGGTTCTTCGGGATTTCTGAATATGATTATGGGTCGGAAACATATTTTGGAGTTTCATGAGGGTGTCTTGTGTGAATAATTGTAATGTGTTGGGTCTTTTATATGGGAAATCTTCAGATCTGTTTTGTTAAATGTAAGAGGGGTGGATTTTTGGTATTTCCGAATATCATTATGGGATTGTGGACATATTTTGAAATTTTTCAAGGGTGCCTTGTATTGTTTTACATGGAGAATCATCGGGGCCATTTTCTTCAAAGTACTAGAGGTGGTTTTTTCAGGATTTTGAGTATCATAATGGGGTTGGAAGCATATTCTAGAGTTTTCTAAGGGTGTCTTGCCTGACCATTTATATTCTAAAAATGCATCTGGTGTTTTATATGGATAATCTTTGGGACTGTTTTGTTAAAAGTACTAGGGGTAGATTTTCGGGATTCCAAAATATGATTATGGGTCGAGAACATATTTTTGAATTTTCTGAGCGTATTTCGCGTGACCATTTCCAATTGAAAAATTTATTGGATGTTCTATGCGGGGAATCTTCGGCTTTGTTTTGTTAATAGTACTAGGGGTGGATTTTTGGTATTTCCGAATATCATTATGAGGTTGGGGACATATTTGAAAGTTTTTCAAGAGTGCATGAAATTACTATTTTTAATTAAACAATTTATTGTCTATTTTACATGAAAAATCTTCTGCACTGTTTTGTTAAAAGTACTAGAGGTAGATTTCCGGGATTTCTATATATGATTATGGGTCGGAAACATATTTTGGAGATTTATGAGGGTGTCTTGCGTGACCATTTTCAATTGAAAAATTTATTAGCTGTTTTACGTGGAGGATCATCAGGTATGTTTCTTTGAAAGTGCTAGGGGTGGTTTCTTTTAAGTTTCTGAATATCATAATGGGGTTGGGAACATATTTTGTAGTTTTCTCAGTATGTCCTGTGTGGGGTGACGGACAACTTTGCACGTAGCAACTTTGCACGTGCCCAACTGTGCACGTCGATGGCAGGACGGACAACTGTGCACGTCCATCTGTGCACGTCCAAGACCACAGGAGCCCATCTGTGCACGTCGAAATTTCGACGTGTACAGTTGTCATTTGGACAACTGTGCACGTGCACAGATGGTACTTGGACAACTGTGCACGTGCACAGATGGTACTTGGACAACTGTGCACGTGCACAGATG
>CAKNXH010001245.1:160119-173946 GCA_932178445.1 Andricus quercusramuli | reverse complement strand
TGCACGTGCACAGATGGTACTTGGACAACTGTGCACGTGCACAGATGTCCCTTGCCCAACTGTACACGTGCACATATGTCACTTGCCCAACTGTGCACGTGCACAGATGTCACTTTCCCAACTGTGCACGTGCACAGAAGTCACTTGCCTAACTGTGCACAGAATTCAAGTGATTTAGATAAAGCAAGGCATTCAGCGAATTAAAGGAATTCAACAAACTTAAGTAATTCAGAGAATTCAATGAATCCAGGGAATGCAGAGAATTCAGAGGATTTAAGTAATTCAGAGAGTTCGAAGAATTCAGAGAATTTCTTGCATTCAGAGAATTCAAGGGATTCGTAGAATTCGAAGTATTCAGCAAATTGAAGGCATTTAGCGAATCCAAGAAATACAACAAACTCAAGGAATTCAGAGAATTGAAATAATTCGAGAAATTCTGAGAATTCAAGGGATTCAAAGAATTCAAAGGATACAAGAAATTTAGAAAATTCAAGGTATTCAGAGAATTCAAGGTATTCAGAGAAAGCAAGGCATTCAGCAAATTGAAGGCATTAGGCTAATTCGAAGAATTCAGCGAACTCAAGGAATTCAGAGAATTCGACGAATTCAACGAATTAATAGAATTCAGGGAATTAAGAGAATCAAGGAATTTCAGAGAATTCAGGTTATTCAGGTAATTCAGGGAATTTCGAGAATTTACGGAATTAAGAGAATTCTAGACATTCAGCAAACTTGAAGGCATTCCGCGAATTCAAGGAATTCAACGAATTCAACAAATTCAAGGAATGCAGAGAATTCAACAAATTTAGCGAATTCAACAAATTTAACAAATTCAAGGAATTCAGAGAAAGCAATGCATTTAGCAAATTAGAGGCATTCAGCGAATTGAAGAAACTCAACGAACTCAAGGAATTCAGAGAATTCAAAGAATTCAACAAATTCACGGAACTCAGAGAATTAAACAAATTTAACGAATTCAAGGAATTCACAGAATTCTTCAAATTTAACGAATTCAAGGAATTCAAGGAATTCAGAGAATTGAAGGAATTCAGAGAATTAAACGAATTCAGAGAGTTCCGAAAATTCGAAGAATGCAGTGAATTCAAGGATTCAGAGAATACAAGGAATTCAGAGAATTCAAGGATTCAGAGAATTCAGAGAATTCAGAGAATTCAGAGAATTCAGAGAATTCAGAGAATCCGAGGAATTCGGAGAATTCAGAGAATTCAGAGAATTCAAGGAATTCACAGAATTCAAGGAATTTAGAGAATTCAAGGAATTCAGAGAATTCAAGAAATTCAGAGCATTTAAGTAATTCAGAGAGTTCAAGAAATTCAGAGAATTCAAGGAATTCAGAGAATTCGAGGGATTCAGAGAAAGCAAGGAATTCAGCGAATTGAAGGCATCCAGGTCGAACAAAGAGAGATTTTCATATATTTTTAATAATTTAAAAAGATAATTTATTAAAAATAATATTTGAAATATTTTCAAAATAACATTAAGAAAGTTAATACGCTCCATTCCACCAGGATTGAATAATTTTTACTGCTAAAATTCATTATATATAGATACAAAGGTTCACCCTCGTATAAACCCTTACGTAAGGAGATGAACGTGCACAGTTGGGCAAGGGACATCTGTGCACGTGCACAGTTAGGCAAGTGACATATGTGCACGTGCACAGTTGGGCAAGTGACATCTGTGCACGTGCACAGTTGGGCAAGTGACATCTGTGCACGTTAAAGTGCATAGGAGTGCATCTGTGCACGTCTTAATTTCGACGTGTACAGTTGTCCAAGTACCATCTTTGCACGTGCACAGTTGGCACGTGCACAGTTGTCCGTCTGACCAACGACGTGCACAGTTGTCCGTCTGGCCATCGACGTGCACAGTTGGGCACGTGCAAAGTTGCTACGTGCAAAGTTGACCCCATCCCTCCTGTGTGACTATTTTTAATTAAAAAATTTATTGGGTGTTTTATGTGCGGAATCTTCGGGCCTGTCTTGTTAAAAGTATGAGGTGTGGATTTTTGGTATTTCCAAATATCACTATGGGGTTTGGAACATATTTTGAAGTTTTCAAAGGGTGCCTTGTGTGACTATTTTTCGGTAAACAATTTATTGTCCATCTTGCGTGACAAATCTGAAGGACTGTTTTTTTAAATGTACTGGGGTTAGATTTTCTGGAATTCTGAATATGAGTATGGGTCGGAAACATATTTTGGAGTTTTCTAAGGGTGCCTTGTCGGACCATTTTCAATTAAAAAATGTATTTGGTGTTTTATATGAAGCATCTTTGGGACAGTTTTGTTAAAGATACTAGGGGTGGATTTTTGGTATTTCCGAATATCATTATGGGGTTATAGACATATTTTAAAATTTTTCGAGGGGGCCTTGTCTGATTATTCTTAATTAAACAATTTATTGTCTATTTTACATGAAAAATCTTCGGGGCTGTTTTGTTAAACGTACTTGAGGTAGATTTCCGGGATTTCTGAATATGATTATGGGTCGGAAACCTATTTTGGAGTTTTATGAGGGTGTCGTGCGTGATAATTTTCAGCGAAGAAATTTATTGCATGTTTTACATGGAGAATCATCGGGTCGGTTTCTTTAAAAGTGCTAGGGGTGATTTTATGAGATTTCTGAATATCATTATAGGGTTCAGAATATATTTCGGAGTTTTCCAAGGGTGTCTTGTGTGACGATTTTCAATTTGAAAATGTATTGTCTGTAACACATGGAGAATTATCGGGTTTGTTTTCTTGAAAATACAAGGGTTGGTTCCAAGGTAAGCGTCCCAGTTATCGTGACATAAATTTTCTTGCTTTTTATCTGATTTGAAATTATTGAAATTTCATTTGACACTAGAAAATAGTAGAAATAAGTGGGTATCATCATAAAATGTTACTTCTAACATTTTGTAACTATATATATATATATATATATATATATTTATATATTGAAATTATAAACAAATTTCACAATTATTGGGACCATTATGATTAATGGGACGTTTAGCTTTGTTGTAGATTCTTCTTCTTATTCTTCATAAGGAAGCATCTTTACATCGCCAGTAAAACAATTCATCTTTTAATTGAACCACTGCAGTACAAATTTCGTTTCGCACTTATTCATAACTTAAAAATTATAACTTATATTATAATAAATAAAGAAATAATAATATCATAAATAAATAAATATTATAACTTATAAATTTTTAAATAGCCTATGCTTCATCGAGTAATACACAACTAACAACTTGACATGTGCCAACCACCACAACAGAACACAAAGTGAGGTTATGTTATCCATGTTTCTCACTTACCTGTAAAAATCAAAATCTATCCGACACGAAAGCTTCCTCGACAATTCAGAAACATCCTTGAGACTTTCTGTCAACATTCAAAATACTGGGTACTGGGGGTAGATTTTCGGGATTTCGGAATATCAGCATGATGTTGAAAACATATTATGAAGTTTCATGATGGTGTCTTGCCTGACCATTTTCAATTGAAAAAATTTATTGCCTGTTTTACATGGAGAATCTTCGGGACTGTTTTGTTAAAAGTCTTGCTACTGGCGTTTTTTGTCATGTTTTTCATGACAAATTTTCAGGATTGTGATTCACTATTAAATTGAATAAAACTAATATATTAATTTTTAACCATTTTTTTCTAATGAAATATTTGTGTTTTCCAACTGTTATCACTTCTGAAGCGATTATTTCAAGGGCACATTATTAGATTTGAATATTCATTTTATTCTTATTATACTAGGCGGTATTCATTTCCAGTATGGATAGCCCAGGTGGAAAATTCAGTAGTTCGCCGGAGTTCACAACCGACGCAGTACTGAACCAGTATTGGTCACCAGTATTGGAGTAGTATTATGCCGACAGTATAAATATTTAAATAATGGAAGAAATTCGTTCAAAAATATGGTTCATGTGTTTTAAAATTTCGAAAAAATATAAATACAAATATCGCGAAAACAATTTTTTTCTGTTTTTTTTTGTTTTTTAAGTAAAAAATTCAAAGTTCCATCTTCATGATAAATTGTAAATGTTCAGAAAAAATTACATTTGATGTAATTCTCAATCGTTGTAAAATAGTCTAGAACACCTAAAAAGCAGAACGTTACATGGAAGTCGGAAAAAATTTGTTAAAATAAAAGAATTGTCGCAGTACACGATGAAATTTCTAAGTTCCGTCAGAATAATTTCTGAATGCTCATTAAAAATGGCATTTCACGTCATTATCAAAAGTTGTAAAATGGTGAAACGCGAAAAAACAAAATATTACACGAAGAAAAATTGTAATTGATTTAAATTATTTATTAAAACATTATTTCAGTTATATTTCCGTTAACAGTTCATTTATTTTACATCTATATGATTTCGTGTATCAATAAGACAAATAATGAGAAAAAAGAGTTCCAAAATTGTTGTTTCAACTTTTTTGAGCTGTGGTATGTGAGTACGGTTTTTGCACTGACTTTCAATTCTGTAGGCATAGACGATAGATTCAGGTATAGATATAGGTTCGACACCCCGTAGCGTTAGAAATTTCATTAGCAATATAATGTTTAAAAATGTAACATATATATTAGGGTGATTTTTGTTTGGCTTTTTTCAATTCAACTTGGCACCCTTACAAATTGTTCATTTTGCCGAGAAATTGACCTCTAATTTGTTTCAGAATTAAAAAAAAAATTTAGATGTAGCTAAATGCCATCTTAGGGCAAAAATGCTTATTCCTAATTGAAATGACGCTATTCATTCATTATTCGTTCCTGGCATGTATGAATTGTGTTCCTTACAATATAATATTGCACTTTGATTTTTTTCAGATTTTTGCAACAACATTCAAAGGTCACTCAAAGCCATTCTAGGGCAAAAATGGCCATTCCTAATTTAATGGACGCTATTTATTGATTATTCATCCCTGACGCATATGAATTTTGTTCTGCACAAGTCAATATTGCACTCAGATTTTTTTCAGACTTTTATAATGACTATCAAACTTTGCCTATCAAAGGTGGTTCAAGGTAATTTTCTTAATAAAATGTTGATTCAATTTAATCTTCTCTAGTTCTTCTTCGAGACACTGTCAATTTATTCATTGCAGCAAAAAAATTAGTCAAAAGGTTTAATAACTGCGTGTAACATTACTTTGGGGACATTCAAGGTCATTTTGCGAAGAATTGTAATTCCAAGTTGTTTTCTCTTTTATGGTAGTTATTTTTTTTTAAATTTTGCTTTAAAATAGATATAGACAATGTTAAGAACAGTAGGATATCGCAGTTCACAAAAAGCCCATTTTTTGCGAAATGACATTGGATGTCCTTCAAAAGATATAACAAACATTCATCAAACAACATGACTAATTTCTCCTGCCGAAATGAATAAATTGACACTGCTTCTCCATAGAAGAAAACACTGGAGCAAATTTCATTGAATCAACATTTTATTAAGAAAATGACCTTGAGCCACCTCCAAATGTCATTGTGACAATCTGAAAAAAGCTGAGTGCAATATTCAATTGCAAGGAACAAAATTTATACGTGCCAGAAATATGTAATCAATAAAAAGCGTCAATTTAATTAGGAATAGCCATTTTTTCTCTTAAGTGGCCTTGAGCGACCTTTGAATGTTGTAAAAATCTAAGTACAATATTGAATTGTGAAGGAGACAATTCATACGCGCCAGACATGAATCATCAGTAAATAGCGTCAATTTAATTGATAATGTCCATTTTTGCCCTAAAATGGCCTTGATCTACCTTTCAATGTTATTGTAAAAATGTGAAAAAAATCTGAGTGCAACACTGAATTGTAGGGAACACAATTCATGCATTCCAGAAATGAATAATCAATAAATAGCGTCAATTTAATTAAGAATGAGCATTTTTGCCCCAAAATGGCCTTGAGCGTCCTCTAAATATTTATTTTTTCAATTCTGTAACAAATTAGAGGTAATTTTCTCGGCAAAAGGAACAATCTGTAGGGGTGCTAAGTTAAATTAAAAAAAAAACCTAAAAAATATCACCCTAATATGTATTCATTCTAAACAGGACCTTCAACATTTATGGACAAAATACTCGCATTCAATTATTATTCAATTTTTTATTACCTTTCTTGTTATACCTTTAGCGTATGGCAATAGTGGATGTTAACATGAAACAAAAAGTTTGAAATTTACACTTTTGTAATGATGAATAATATTCGGACGATATGCAGTCCTATGTTGATGAATGGATGGTCCTAAAAACAACTGAATGATTTTTTATCATTTTTAAAATCAACTCCGGCATCTTCGTACGCCAGCGGTTTGCCAATAGAGAACCAGTACTAGTGTGTAGTACCGCACGCCAGTACTGCGGACATTACCAACAAGTACTGGGCCAGTACTGGGACTCCGGCAATCTGTGCTGGGCCCGTACTGCGCCAGTGATGTATTTCAACCTGGGAGGCTGTGCATGCTTAAGTCACAGAATCTTTTCCGCTAGAAATATGTTTTTTCTTTTGGCCTAGTATAATGAGAATAAAACAGATATTCGATTACAAAAAATATAAAAATAAAATGTCAAAATAGAATATTAACAAACAATTGCAGAAGGAAAACAAAATTTTCAAGAAAGTGGTGCATTGATTTGTCCTAGAAAAATTCCATTCGGAAGTTATAAAGGTTAAAACAAATCAAATTGTTCATATGCAAAATATTTTTGAAAATAAATATTTTTGATTGATATTAATTGATTTAGTAGACAATTGCAATAGAAGAAATTTGAATGGAAGAATTGCCAAAAAATGCCGTTAGCAGGAATCGAGACCAGACCTTCCGGTTACATACTCTAAGTGCTGCCATCTCTTCTAACCCATGTAACGTGCGTAGATTTTTTTTAGAATCATTTTTCTCGAGACTGGCGGAAAAGCACAGCTTATTACATTAGCATTTCAAAAGTTTGATCATGACCTATTACTGGGAGGAGCGTGAATCCAAACAAAATTGAAAAAAGTGTAGATTCTCCTTGTCAGTTTACAAAACTTAGGCGGAAATAAACGAATGAATAAGTATACTTTTGTTATTTTTTTAAGCAATTGCCGCCTTATTCCTGGCCACCTATGTCCATGCGCAGCCGAACCCGGACGAACCAAACTTCAACCTATACAACGTAAGTTTTACTTTACTAAAGAATATGTTTGTAATTTTTTGGAATCAAACAAATATTTCAACTGGGATGAGGATGACTTTGCACGAAGCAACTTTGCACGTGCTCAATTGTACACGTCGATGGCCAGATGGACAACTGAGCACGTGCACAGTTGTCACTTGTATAACTGTACAGTACACGTCCTTCCACAATTAGGCGCAAAATATTATGTCCCGTTACATTGCAGCCCGGCCGTCATTTATTGTTGTGAGAGTAAAGTGTGGTTTTTAAAAGATAATTTTATAACCGTTACCTCAATAGTAATGAATGATAAGTGTCATAGCTAAACAGCTGACAGACGGCAAGGCGTACGATCAGATGACTACTGGTACTGAAGCCCCAGTAAACCTCACTGATTGAACCAGTGCCGGAACTCCACTGAATAAACCACTAAATTCTCACTGATTGTCAGTGACACACGTCTCACGAGAGTAGTTAGTCATGGTTAGGGCGTCCTGAATTCATCAGACGTTCCCATGCCCACTGAGGCAGAATCATGGGGCTTAATAAGATAAAAATATGAAAAAATAAATTTAGAAATAGATTTTCATATATCTTTAATAATTTGGTATGAATATTTTCATAAGAATAATCTTCAAAATATTTTCAAACTAACTTCTAAATTGTTGATATACTCCATCCGACAAGGTTTTAAAAAATTTCAACTGTTAAGAATTTATGATACGTATTTATAAAGGACCATCGACATATAAACCCTCACGTGCGGACATAAACTTGTACGTCGTGTAGCTATGTTAACGTGTCGCGTCGCTCAAAGTCAAAACCAAGTGGCCAGAGGCCTCCCACTATCAAGCGAAAGATATTATGTCCCCTGCTCATTGCAGGCAGGCACCAAATATTTATAAAAAAAAAACACTAGTACACCTTCATTCGAGAAACGTCAAGACCTGACCGGCGAAGCGCGCGTACCAGGCGATTGGAGCTTCATGTCTTGCCCGCGTGGAGCGCTGTATCACTGGTTCAATCTATATCATTTTGCGTGACTGGTAAAATCAGTGGTGCTACTTTAGTTGAACCACTTACTGGTTTATCCAGTCAAAGTAGAAAAATCACTGGTCCATCAGTAATAATTCCAAATACTGATTCAACCAGTGAAAATTTCACTGGTTCAGTTTAAGAAAGTACCGTGCCCACTAGATAGATATTTATTGTTTTGAACTTACTTATCTGTGTGTGATTTTACTGGCGTCCTTTTCTTGAAAATTATTTCCTGAATACATTTTGCATTCAATCCCTATAAACCGCTTTAATAGACTCTCGAAAAAACTCCAGAAGTGCAAAAAGGAGATATTATGTCACCCCTGGAAAAAAAGTAACCTTGCTCATGGATGGGTCAACAATAGGTTAAAAATGAGTAAACCTAATTCAGTAATGGGAAATGTATGGATTGCTTCATGGCTTAAGCGTTGCTTGTGGTAACGTGCCATGCTAAAGTTGAATTACACCGGCACACAAAAAAAAACACTTTCCTGTTCTACAGATGCGACACATATATTCCCATGTATTTTGACCCGCTGAGCACGAATCCGTGGTCCGTTTAACCCCAGCACATCTGGGTCAAGGGCATTTGAAGGTCAAATGGACAGAAAAGTATTTTGTGTGAAGATAACTACTATAATTTATGTTTTTTGGTTCGCTGAATCCGAATCCGGGGTCCATTTGAACTCAGCGAGTCGAAGTCAAGGTCATTTCAAGGTCAATTTCGTTCATTTCTCTAAAAACAAATTTCTGACTGCAGATTATGAAAGAACGGAAGATTTTACGTCCAGATATGTATGTTTTTATATTTTTATGACGACCTCTAAGGTCATGTTAAGGGCATTTCATTTAAATATATAGATGATTTATATGGGTAAATGGTAAATGGGCCACATTGGACTAGACTACCATACTAATATGTTGTGGGGGTCGCTAAGTCTGAATCCGAGGCTCATTTGACCCCAGGGCGCCAAGGTCAAGGTCAGATCAAAGTTAGATCTGAAGAAAAATGTGTCACTGTTCCAAAATTTGACTTTTACATGTTTTAAGGGTAGCTGAATTCGAATCTGAATCTCCTTTAACCCAACGAATCAGGACTAAACGAGAGTTACGGTATGGCATTTTGAAATAGCGTTTATTCTTTCTTTCGCCTATAACGTTCTCTTTTATTGTCAAAGGATCTATGCAGTGGATTTATAGTTCTCTTCGAACTATCACCATCTTCATCGCCAGGTACTTGATCTCTCTTTAGCAGCCAGCAGTAGTCAGCCAACATATTCACGTCCCATTTTCCTTGCCATCGAAGTTCAGCGTCTTTTAGATCTTGATGAAAACGCTCCCCTTGCTCTTCGCTGTAATCGCCTAAGTTCTCAGGGAAATAGCTAATATGAGAGTCCATGAAATGAAGTTTGAGATTCATCAAACATCCCAAGCGTCGATAGTTCCTCACCATATTTGCTATGATTGCTTTGTAGTCATTACTTCTGTAATTTCCTAAGAAGTTTTGAGCAACATCTCGAAAACTGAGCCAAGCAGCTTTTTCTAAGCCTGTCATTGTCTTGATGAAATTTTCGTCGTAAACCATTTTACGGATCTGAGGTCCATCAAATACTCCTTCTTTCAATTTAGCATCACTTAATCGAGGAAATTCATTTGTCAGGTACTGAAAACATGTTCCTTCTTTATTCAAAACTTTGACGAATTGTTTCATAAGTCCAAGTTTAATGTGCAGAGGCGGGAGCAATACTTTTGATGGATCAATTAAAGGTTGTTGAAGTACATTATGATTTCCAGGTTCAAGTTGTTCTCTTATTGGCCAAACCTTCTTCTTGTAATGATTCGTGCGATCCGTGCTATCCCACAAACACAAAAAGCAGGGACACTTTGTATATCCTGATTGTTGACCAAGGAGAATGGTTATGATTTTCAAATCACCACAAACTTGCTACTTATGTTTGTCATATTCAATTTCCTCCAATAAATATTGAACGTTTTCGTTACTTTCTGTTAATTTTGTTGAATGCGCTATTGGTAGACTTGCGTACTCATTTCCATTGTTAAGCAGCACTGCCTTAAGACTTTGTTTTGACGAGTCTATAAACGATCTCCATTCTTCTGGAACGTAAACATCCTTTTTTAGTTCATTCATCAAACCGTTAATGTCTCTGCAATATACCAACATACCTTCTTCATCTTTATTGAAGTACTGACGGAAGTTCTTTTCTCGATTCCTGTGGAAAGATGACTTCATCCCCTGTTCTACCATTCCACGGCTCTTTAACTCAGCTGCCATATATTCAGAAGCATCTTTAGGAAGACCCATGCTCCTGATGAAATCGTTTAAACTATCTTGGTTGAATAGTCTCATAGATTCATTTTTTTGCTTTCTCCGCAATTTTGGCACATATTCTTCATTTTCATGGTCTTCGTATGAGCAATCATCAGATGCTTCTTCACCGTCTAACATAACCTCTCTATCTGTCTCTTTATTTGTCGAAGCTTCATTTATCATTGAGCTCGTATCCATATTTTCGATAGCAGACTCTTGATTAGACTTTGCAGTTATGACATAAGACACTATTGCATAAGATATTCTTGATTTGTTTTTAACGTTCAATCCTTTAACTTTTGTGTTGCAAAAATAACAGTATTTTTGTGATTGAGGTATTGACCATATTACCGGTGAGGAGTATTTTAACATTTTATTGTTTTTCACTTGATTCCAACGTAAAAGCATAGTGTAAGAAGCACTGCAAATGCTGTCTGGAGCAAATGTTTCATTTTGAAGGGAAATTTCTCTTTTACAACATTGACGATATATGTCTCTACATTGCTCATTCATTGACCTACGGCAAGTGATGACTTCATACTTCCCACAAACGTAGCAAAAAAACATTTTTATCGCTGTTGCAGTCATGGCTGGTAAAAACATAATTACTTGTTGTAGCTTTATATTCTTTATGAGTTGAATCGCCAAACAATAAAGGGTGGGGGTAGCTGGATGACGACGATTGCGGGCCCGTTTCCTCACCCTGACCAATCGCCGATACTGGGCGTCCAATACCCTGCATCGTACTTTCTCTCGTGCCAGCCATGACGGCACAATGCCTTCACCACAGGGCTTAGCCGAAAAATGAAAAGCAAGGAAAAAATCCGTTTTCCGCCGTCACCACGTGGAGCACAGAAAAAACTTCGGGTAAATGGTGTTGCAGGTAACTTCGTACAGAAACTGTCTTTTGTTCTCATAAAAGTTGTCACCACCATCTTCAAAATTTGAAGCCACTAGCTTTGCTCGCTCAAGTGAAGTTAGCTGATCGTTGGTGTAACAGGCAAATCGGATAAGGGCGGCTTCATAAAAGCTCACCTGCCGAATCGTTAGAGCTGTCAAAAGTTCCATACAAGCGTGGGTAAAAGCAGAAAAATATCGAGACGCCAGGGAAAGTTTACCCACATGTAGAAATCAAATTTTGGATCGGTAACACATTTTTCTTTCGATCTAACTTTGATATGACCTTGATATGACCTTCACCTTGGCACCGTGGGGTCAAGCGGGCCTCGGATTCAGACTTAGCGACCCCCACAATATATTAGTACGGTAGTCTAGTCCCATGTAGCCCATTTACCATTTACCCATATGAATCATCTATATATTTAAATAAAATGACCTTAACAGGTCGTCACAAAAAAATAATAACATACATATCTGGACGTAAAATCTACCGTTCTTTCAGAATTTGCAGTAAGAAATTTGTTTTTAGTGGAATGAACGAAATTGACCTTGAAATGACCTAGACCTTGACTCGCTGAGTTCAAATGGACCCCGGATTCGGATTCAGCGACCCAAAAACATAAACTATGGTAGTTGTCTTCATCCAAATGACTTTTCTGTCCGTTTGACCTTCAAATGCCCTTGACCCAGATGTGCTGGGGTCAAACGGACCACGGATTCGTGCTCAGCGGGTCAGAATACATGGGAATATATGTGTCGCATCTGTGGAGCAGAAAAGTGTTTTTTTGTGTGTGCCGGTGTTATTAGTCCAACATAAAGTTTGGTCGATTCCATGAGTTAAACATGCATAAAAGCAACAACGCCGAGTGCCGCTATGGATAAAACCTTACCGATTTTCTCTTTTTATCATTTGACGTAAACTGGCCTTCTTTTAAGCGCTTTTTGGAACAAAAATTCAAAATTGGTTCCGAACGTCAAAACTGTACCCACCACTCCAAAGGTGGGTTTCAGAAATGTGTAAAAATTTGTTTGAATCAATATCTCCTAGTCGAATAATAATATTTTGCAGGCCAAACTTTTATTACTAGATAATACACTTTTCTAGACTATAGGCGGAAAATTTATATAATTCTTTAGAACAAATTGAAGTAAGATTTGAAACATGTTTCATATTTTGAAAATAATGTGAACTTGAGGTTGACGCGAAAATGACCCCACGCCACTTCATACAGGCTCACTTCCGAGGAATTCAGAGAATTCAAGGAATTCAGAGAATTGAAGGAATTCACAATATTCAAGAAATTCACGGAATCCAAAGAATTCGGAGACTTCAAGGAATTCAGAGAATTCAAGAAACTTAGAGAATTTATGGAATTTGAAGAATTCAGAGAATTCCAGGAACTCAAGAAATTCAGAGAATCTAAGGAATTTAGAGAATTCCATGAGTATTCAGAGAATTCTTAGAACTTTGGGATTTCATAGAATTAATGGAATTTATAAAATTTGAGCAATTCATGGATTTCAAGGAGGTTTTATATTTCAGGGTATTTAGAGAATTTAAGAAATTCAGAAAGTTAAAGTAATTCAGAGAATATGAGGAACTCATAAAATTCAAGGAAATAAAGGAATTCTGAGAATGGAATGAATTTTGAGAATTAAAGGAATTTTGACAATGTAGGGAATTATTAGAATTACAGAATTGGAAGAATTCTTCAAATTTTCAGAATTCTGATTTCTTTGTATTGACAGAATTCTTTGAGTTCATCGAATCATCAGAATTACTTGAATTCTCTCAATTCTTTGAATTTTTAGAAATATTTGAATTCTTTGCATTTTTTATATTCTCAGAATACCTTAAATTCTCTAAATTCCTTAAATTCTACGAATTTTTCGAATTACACGGATTTCTTGAATTCTAAGAATACATGGAAATCCATGCATTCCTTGGATTTGATATGCTCCTCACTTTTGGGTGGGATATGTTGGTTGCAGTAAGAAGGATATACGTCGGGATAGTGGATGATTCTCTATTCTGGGGGTGTGAGAAGGAATGATCTCAGGGTATAATAAGAGACAGGAGAGGTAGAGGAACCATAGGAGAGATAGAGAGGGAAGGTTCCATCTTAGTGAAGGAGGGATGTATGGTGGATAGGCTTCAAGGGAGGTAAAAGGTGGGTGTGGTCATAGGATAGAAAGAGATATCGGGTAGGAGAGTGATCTGGAGAGTACAAGAGGAGGGAGTGAGAGGATAAATATCGAGGGAGGTGGAAAGGGGGAGTGATGTGTCTATCTCGTAAAATAGAAAGAGATAGCAAGTTGAGCAAGCGTTTTCTATTTCTCTTTTCTCCTGAAAAGAGGAGTTTTTGATGAGTTGGTCGGGGGGGGG
>CAKNXH010001245.1:127950-153074 GCA_932178445.1 Andricus quercusramuli | reverse complement strand
TATATATATATATATTCAAGATTACGTTGGCGCGCCGATACGCGTGGCGCTGACGGCGCCGAATTCGAATCAGCGGCGGCGCGGTTCAGAAGCAAGTTGGCCGGGGGCGGCGGCGCACAGTGGGCTAAAGTGAAAAAGTTGGTGACAAAATCGTAGAACTTTTGATAGGAATGAGCTAGGGGGATGAATCTTTTTGGAATTACAGATAAATAGCTATAGAATAGAGGAAAAATACGGAAAAACTGACAGAGTACATCTGTGACCTTTAAAATGTAGGTTAAGTTTGACATTTTTTGACAAAAAGTTGTGTCATTTGATACCATGGGCGCTCAGACATTATACTTAACATGCAACATATATCTTTTCATAGATTTTGTCATGCCAAATCCAAATCAGGGCTTTAAATCAGCCTAGGACTTTTTTTTCGGGAGAAAAATGCAATTGAATGACCTATTTTAAACCTCTGTGGCATGAATGATTTCCACTAATGTAAATTCGGCTATTTGTCGTATCAAAGAGGTTTTCGGGTCGCTGATTACGAATATGAAGTCGAAATGTCAAAATTCACAATGGCGGATCCAATATAGCGGACCAAAGTCGTAAGGCCGAGCTGATATGACAAACAATTACTGTACGGGGGTTTTTCGGGTCGCTGATTTCGCATCTCAAGTCAAAATGTCAACATTCAAAAACGAGGATCCAATATGGCGGACTGTCTGTGTTCTAACATAACCGATTTCGTTAAAAATCGCTAATCGTGTGAGTTTCATGCAACCGACTTCTAATCTAGAGTTAGTAGAATTTCAGGCGGTTTTGTAGGAATACTAATGAGATCTTAGGATCAGTAAGGTAGATTGCTCGATTGAATACATCCACTATTCGATTTTTTCTACTATTCTGTCGTGAATGGCACGTCATATTTCTTCTGTAGAGTTTGTGCCAAGATTCGTTTGCATCCTCTGAATAATAGACAATGGGAAGAGGAAATTGTCTTGCAATCTCACATCCATGTCTAAGCAGCTTATGCACTGTGGGACTCATTCGGGCCCAAGAATACAATTGATAATGTAAACAATATGTTTCCCAGCAAAATTCCTCAAGCTTTTCTACTTTTAGGAGTTTTTTGCATTTAAAAGCCGACAATATTGTAGGAATATTATTGACTAATATAGCGTCAATTTCTAGAGCTTTAGCAAATACATCTGGATTTTGAAAACATCGTCTTGCAACATTGCCAGTGTTTGTAGTCCCATATCCCTGTAATACTTGATCCACTCGAACCCCTAGGTTTTCATAGAGATTCTTATGTACAATACTTTTTCGCTGTTGGAATTGTACTGAAAAATACAAAGGTATATCATTTAACAAAAATGCAAGATGTTCAACAAATTGTAGCTGAAAATAATAAATTGTTAACTCACATTTTACATCTGTTCGCACGTCCCACAATTGAATTTCGATGCGATACGATATATGAAGAAGATGCTCAAACACTTTTATTTCGGCGTGTAGGAGCCCCAAACCAACCTTCAGCGATTATTCTTCAGGATCAAAAGTATCTTCTAAATAACTGAAACCGTGTGCAGTTCGGAGACACATGGGGCACCTACTACTAGCTTGCTTACCCAAAATCGTATTAGCGCACTTTCCACCGAACAATGTCTGAGACACATTAAATTTTACTTTCACAACTTTTCCATTAGAAATTTTGAATCTATGTGGTAAAAGATGTTTTATTTCTTTGTGCAAACGGTTATATTCTTTAATAGTCGCTTCATTTTCCTCTTTTTCCAACGCTATTCTTAGAATTCGACAAAAACGAACGCTCTGTGGTGCCGGATTCACCCAAGAACATTTATCATTTAAGCTTCGCAGTTTCATTATTATCATACTACTAACAAACAGAGGTTGGAGAGGGTTAGAGTTTTCGTTTTCGGAATTTTCATTCTTTTGATGTAGATTTATGTGGTCTGCTGAGCTGTCGAAACCCAGTGTCACCATTAGTTCTAAATATACGCAAATTGTATTCATCCCAATCTGAAACCAAACTATCACACAATCGCTGAGCAGATTTTTTCAAAATTTCTTGTAAAGGGACAGAAACTTCAGTTTCTGATATTTTGTAATTTTGTGGCTGGCATTCAAGCATTGCCTCATGTACGAAATCGTATGCTGGGTATATAGGACTGTTTCGAGCTCAAGTGTCGTTTACTAATGCTTTATATCTGGCTTTTGAATAATCATATTCTAAATAGAACGCTAAGGCAGATTCTTTAGAATATCTAGTATGACCATTCATTTCAATTGAGTTCACGTACTTATCTGTATCAGTCGTAGAAGCAGAGCGTTTTTTGCCAAATTTAGCAGCTAATTCAATTCAATTGTGGATAAGTTGTAATTATCAGATGACAGTAACTCATTTGCTCGTCGAATTATTGTTCTTCTTGAGGCTTCTTCGATAGGCACACCTTTTCTAACAGTATTTACACTTTTTTTTATTTATTTTTGGTGAGCGACCACGCTTATTGCTCCCTTCATTTAAACTTTTATTACGCCATGAACTCATTTTAGAGCAATGAAAGTAAGAGTGTCAATTACAGTAAAGAAGAAAGGTTATATTGTTTTGGGTGCAATTTGTGGCAGCGTACCTTTAAATTCTGAACAATAGCATTTACGTCATTCAAATTTGATGATGACATTGCGTTTCGATAGCTCATCAAACCACAAAAATTCACATCAAATTTTGAATGCTCGATTTAAACTTTAGATTTGAACGCAACGTCCTCAAAACCCCCTGAGTAGCACTATTGATTAAATATGTTTCATTTTTACAAATTTGGTCATGCATATTGCATCAGACAATTAAAATTTTTCAATTTTCACTTTAGCTTCGAAATCGACGAGCCAAGTAGCGATCTTTAATAAAATTGGTTATCCTATTACACTGACATTCTGCCATATTGGATCCTCCTTTTTTAATGTTGATATTTTGACTTGAGATTCGAAATCAGTGACCCAAAAACTCTCCGTACAGTAATTTCTGGTCATATCAGCTCGGTCTTACAATTTTAGTCCGCCATATTGGATCCGTCATTTTGAATTTCGACATTTTGACTTCAGATTCGAAATCAGCGACCCGAAAACCCCCAGTATAGTAATTTTCAGTCATATAATCTCAGTCTTACGACTTTGGCCCGCCATATGGATCCGCCATTATGAATTTTGACATTTTGACTTTATATTCGAAATCAACGACCCGAAAACCTCTTTAATACGACAAATAGTGGAATTTACATTAGTGGAAATCATTCATGCCACAGAGGTTTAAAATAGATCATTCAATTGCATTTTTCTCGCGAACAAGAAGTCCTAGGCTGATTGAAAGCCCGGATTTGGATTCGGCATGACAAAATCTATGATAAAATATATGTAGCATGTTAAGTATAATGTCTGCGCCCATGGTATCAAATAACACAACTTTTTGTCAAAAAATGTCAAACTTAACCTACATTTTCAAGGTCAAAAGTATATTCTGTCAGCTTTTCCGTATTTTTCCCTTATTCTATAGTTATTTATCTGTAATTCCAAAAAGATTCATCCCCCTAGCTCATTCCTATCAAAAGTTCTACGATTTTGTCACCAACTTTTTCACATTAGCCCACTGTGCGGCATGGCACGGCAGCACAACCGTCTACTTTTTAGACATTTTGAAACTTCAAGCTTCACCAAGTGTAATTAGTATATTTTTCAATACAAGTTTCCATATACGCATGTTTTAATCGGACGTTACAGCGCAAAAAAATTAGTTTTTCCGCAACTATTGTTGAAATTACCATCCTAGTAACAAATGACCCACATAATTGATCAAAAATTCATTTACATAATTGTTATAAATCTTTCTATAAACAAAAACTTGGATTTATCATTTATAAATACAAAAAGCTGTTTAGAATTATCATTTCTACGTAAATATTTTGCAAACGAAAACTGGAAAAGAAAGAGTTTTAGGATATTTCCACCAATAACATACCATTTGAAAATATTCTATTTTAGCCCAATAATTTATAAACTTGTTCATAAAAATCGTCAATATTTTTGAAACGTCTAATATCTTGTTTGAATCTAATTATGAATACGATTGTACTTGAATTCAGTGAAGAAGGAAATTCTTTCAACAGGAGGATTTTTCAGTTAAGCATTCCAAGGAATTTTTCTGGAAAATTATGAAAATAGTCATTTGTTAATCATTTATAACAGTTATATGTACTGATCGTCGCTATAATAACCTCTAGAGTTTTCCTAATGAAGCAATCACCAACAATTATCCAATTTTATAGGGACTATCAACTTTCTGACATATAATTTCAGTCAAAACACTGTTTTCCCGTGTGGAAATTTTGAGTTGGCCCCTGCGAGGGCCACCGTAATTTGCCCTTTTACTACGTTGGCCCTACGTTGGCAAACAACGAAGGGCCCACATAGTTTCGACATGCTCACCTTCGAAGGCCCCATATAGGCTGCCCACGGAGGGCCAATGAGGTGGCCCTCTGTAGTGCCCAGCGAAGCCCCATATAAGGCCCACATAGGCCATAAAGTAGTTTTCCCCTTTATTGCCCTGCAAGAGCATTTAAAAATTTTTTTAAATTGAGTTCAATTCAGAATCATTAGCGGTTCTACAAAATTAACATATTATTATCTACAAAACGTCTTTTGCCAAATGTAATAAGTGCAAAATAAGAATTTCATTTCATACTTATTACTTTTGATTGAAGACGCTTTGTATATAATATTTAGTTAATGTTTTGAAATCGGTAATGACTCTGAATACCATTCTTATTTTTTTTTTAACAAAAGCTGCTATTATAATGATGGCGTTCGAACTTTTTGATCTTATCTTTCTGCCTCCATCCCAATCTTTCGAACCCCTAAGCACAGTTCCTACGTCTGTAGAAAATGCTTTGCGGTAAGGTCCTTCCCCTCCTTATTCACATGTAGTAATTTTAAAGCGGCTATAAAAATAATAAGAATATTTAGATTTGATAAATAATACTATGACAATATTAATACTGAACGAAGCTAGGTATTTTTTACATGAAATCTTACCAACCAAACATCGATACATTGCAGTTTCAGAAAACGTTTGCGTAGGATTAATAATAGGGGAGGCCTCATCGTGAATGGCGTTTATTCTCAATTTTTAAATAGAAATAATACGAATTGGTTGTTTTAACCTCAAAAGCACCACGTGGAGAGAAGGCGAACGCGAAGTGGTGTCGAAGGGAATCATTGGACCATGGAACGGAACGTAACACCCGGAATCGAACCGGATCGAGAATCCAGTCAGCCAATGAGATGACAGGAATGACTGCGGAATTTGGCGCGAAATTACAATTGAAATGTATATTTCCTCCGAATCATTATTTATAGAATTGAATTATAATCAATTGAAATATTTCTACACTAAAATTAGTATACTCAAAACAAAAGAAAACTATAAAAAATAAACTGGTGACATTTTCAGAATGCCAATTGTTCATACATTACATTCCTAATTGTAAAAAAGTTATTATTTGTTATCAAAATTTAATACTATGAACTGTAAATATAGCCTTTTTGGCCTGATCGATATTTTTCACATCTAATTTTATTTAAATTTTTCTTATCCATGTTTTCTTTCGAAGAATCACTACTTCTCATTCACCATAACAGACCATCAACATTTTTGACTTGAAAAAGCGCAATTGGGACCTCTGAATGTCATTCTTTCTGAGCACCCTCGCCACGTACCTCACTAGTATCTCTCAAACTTTACAGGTTAGGTAACCAGCTGACTGCAGTCCGCACTGTATGACAACTGATCGGTGATCATAGTCATAGGTGACTGATCGGTATTCTGAACACTCTAATATATCTTTGCTCTAATCCTCCTAATGTGTATGAGTGCGCGATCCGCAGTATTGGCTGGCCTTTCAACGTTTTAATGTTTTTGACGTGATCAAAACAATGGTCAGCAACCATTTTTTTGTGAAAATATTATAAAAACCTAAACTTTGTATTCAGTCATTTTTGGCTTTAGAATTTAGCTGCATAATGGAGAATGTTTCTATATGTTCGACAATCCCAAAGAAGGTAAACAAGATTATGATAAAAATATTTTTTTGGATTTTTTCTAATAATTTAATCATTGTTTTTGGACTAATTTTTGAAGCTTTTTTGTTTTCCTTGGAGATTGGACTTGGAATTTTTTGTAGAAAAACATAAAGGGGCAGACATGTAGGCCCCTGCGAGGGCCCAGCTGGGCGTTTCTACAGTGGGCCGCCTTTGTGGGGCCTCTAGAGGGCCACGAATTAAAAGAGGCCAAGCTGGGCAGTTTCCACACGGGTTCTTGTATCTAGGAATGATAAGTATGAGTTTTTGTTATCAATTCTGGTCAACTGAGACATTTGTTCAAAAGATTCGATATTGAAAATATAAATTCTTGATTGAATTTTGAATCAGGTTTGATCAGAATATCAGTCTACTGCTTTCTAATATTGTATACATGAAGAACTATTTAATTTAAACTTAAAGCGTAGAAAATTAAAATCTAATTAATTGATAAATAATGGTGGAATCGGAATAGTTTTCAGGTTAGATCCACATGAAGAATTTTTCGCATAAACAACTTTCTTTTATCAACCATTCTTTAATAATAATTCTTTTTAACGCAAACCGTAAAAAAATAATGTACTCGTCGACAAGAACTTAAATTTATTACTTCATTACTATTACTTTCAACCCTGAAAATTATGTCGAGTCCACAGCTTTTTACTAATTGATATGAATTTAATTTTTACCGCTTCAAAGCATGAACTGAATAATTTTTTAAGTTTTCAATTAGAAAAAATATAATTATCAAAGTTTTGTTGGAATAGGTAAACTTTAAAGGTTCACATTATTTATTCATTTAATTTTTACGGTGTTTTATTTTGTTTTAACTGAAAGAATGACTGAGATGTTGTGTAACAGCTTCCAGTTGAAAAATCAACATTTCATTGCTTATTCGTAAAAACAAGCAGTCGGTTTTGAGCGGACACTAGCATATTCGAAAATGTATAACTCTTTTAATATCAATTTAAAAAATGTTGTTTTTACTACAGTTACGATATGGTTCTTCATGATCTTTCTATTGAAAATGAGCATTATTAATGCCCTATAAAAAATGCTTAATAAGCATTGAATGACCGATTTTTTTTTCTTTTTTAGATGCCTCCCTGCGAAATATTTTAGATTCATATTCAAAATTTCACTGCTAATATTGTACAATAATTTTTAATTGATAGCCTTCATAATTCAACAGTTTTAAATTGAATTCCTTCAAAATCTGTAATAGTTTCAAATTCAGACAATAAAAACGTCAGTACAATTTTACTATCAAAATTTTCAAAATTGCAAAATTTCGTATGTAAAGCGTTGATATCCAGTTTAATATGTAATGATTTGAGTATTATAATTTGTTTGGCTTCAATTTTAATTTGTTTTAAATTTATTCATTTTAGTTCAAAATATGTATGCCTTCAAAATACGAAGATTTTAGAAATAGGCATTGAAAATTATGATCCGCAACTATTTATTTTAATAATAAAATTGAATTAATTAATAAGAGTTAATTAGGTATCTTCTTCATATTTACGGGTTGGTATGATGCGATGATTGGCCGCACACCCTGCGATACAGTCTTCACAGGCTTTCAGAGATGATATTAAGTTTACAAGTTCGTGATTGGCCTTATTTATAAATATATTGATTTCATCAAATTTTCAACTTTTGTATTAAAATTAATTTTTCCAAGTAAATAATCATTCGAAATTGTTCTAAGAATGTTAGGGAAAATTTTGTATTCTCTTGAAATGTTGCAAAATTGTTAAATAGCTTCTGAATTTTATTTCGAAATCTTAAAAACTCTAGACTTTGTTAAAATTTTTTTGAAATCTTCTCAAGATTCAAATGAATTTTGAATTTTTACGAAACTTTTATGACTACTGAATTATATTTTGAAATAATTCTCAGCTTTCCTTACAGTTTCTTGAATCCTGCAAAGCTAAGAAAATTTCATTCCCTTCTAAAATGTTTTTAAACACAAACAAACCATTTTTCAAACTGGAATATCTCGACGACGGGAAAAGACTTTTATTTAAAAATTTTCCAATAATGAACACTAACAATAATAATTGGATATGTAGTGGATGCTTTAATAAGTAAGACAGCATTTCACCAGTTTTTTTAAGTCAGCAACAGTTCAAGAATTGACTCGAGCTTACAAGACCCTGCAATTTTGCAAATTTTCAAGAGAATACAAAAATTTTCTTCACGCTCCTAGGACAATTTCAAATGATTTTTTATTTAAAAAAATTAGTTTTGATAAAAAAAATAGAAATTTGAAGAAATCTATGTATTTATAAATAAGGCCAATAACGAACTTGTAAACTTACTATCGTGACTGAAAGCCTTATCTTATTAATTCATTGAATCTTATTATTAGAATAAATGTTTGCGAATCGTAGCTTGCAATGTCTAGTTTAAAAATTTTCTGAGTTTTAAGCCTTGAATATTTTTATCTGAAATTCATAAACTTAAAACAAATTGAGATTGAGGCCAAACAAGTTATAATATTTGAATCATTACATATTGAAATCGATATCAAGGTGAAATTGTACTGACATTTCCAATATTTGAATTTGAAACTATTACATATTTTGAAAATAAATCCGGTAGCTGATAATAAATGAAAATAAAGTGGTGTAACAACTATGTGAAGTGCGCAGAATGCCGACTGACAGCTGATGGCGCTGATAGTTCAATCGTACTTGATCATATTACGAAAAGGCACTGTCGATAAAAGTCAATAAAGTTTCCAATTGGATCATTAGAAGCTTCGTGGTCATCAAAATAATACTTTAACATCAATTGAAGCCAAATTATTTCACGAAAACCAACTACTTCGTTTATAACACCATTAGGTTAAAAAATTGTAAACAAAATTGAGATTTTTAGGACCGAGAATCTAAAAAAAAGTGTATTCAAATATAAATCAAATTCGTACGGAAATATATAAAGACATTTTGGAAAGATGATAAGGTAAACGTCTTAGTAATCGTGACGCCAATTTTCATACTTTATCTTTAAGTCAAATGCATTGAAATTTTATTCAATACTATGAAGTGCTAAAAATGAATTGCTTTTATTATTAAATATTACTTTCAAAATCTTTTTTAACAATATGTTCCAATTAGAAATGAGATTTACGGTTATTAGGATCGCCACGATTACTGGGACATTTACCAATGACATTTATGAATGAATGGGTTAGATTTTGTAAAATTATTATACTTAATGACTTGACGTAGTATCAAATAATTACTTTTCATTAGCTCAAAATTGACGATGGTTTCTTAGGGTCTTCTTATTCGTCGTGGTTCCACTTCCATAATGTTCCAATTCTGCTATAACTTATTTCTGAAGTTTATGCGAAATGTTAAACTCAAACTGTACATATCATCAACAATCTTTCCCGAGCTTGCTTGAGTATTCAAGTCGGGGAATGAGATTAAACAATTGAAAACCAAAAGTTCTCGACAACAAAAATACAATAATATAAATATATAATATAATATTTCATAAGAATAAAATAATATAATGAAATAAATGAAAATATAATTTATTAAGATCTTCACTGAAATGGCCAATTTAGCCAATTTTTCCACTTTATTTGTTTATATATTATTTCATTGAGACAACAGTTAAAAAATCGCAAATCGCGGTTCTCTTCAAAATTTCACGCTCAGTATCTTAAAAAAAAAACATTAAAATCGGGTAATATTATCTGTAGCCGGGTAGGGCAAAGGAACTGCTTCTCGAAGGAATAGTCAACCTTAAGTTTTATCATTCCTTTTTTTAATGAACGAAAACCCCTACCAACAAGACAATTTTTGTGAACTGTTGAAGAAAAAGTAGAACAGAAGATATTAACCGATTTCAGCTTTTTTAAAACTTTTTTTTGGGATGAAACAACAACAAAAATTTTTCTCAGCTCAAGCGATTCCATTCGTTTTAAAATTTTCATCATGCCCTTCTATGCACTGAATTTGTCTACTTGCTAGTGTAGTGCTTAGCACATACTTAGAATTTGGGCGGTTAGAGACGTAGGGTCCATATCATGTCACATGCGGCAAGTCTTTCTGTGGCAAGTCACACCTGCGGCATGTCACATCTGCGGCATGTGATATCAACGGCATGTCAGGTCTACGGTATGTAACATCTGCGGCATGATTCATCTGCTGCATGTGATAACTGCGGCATCTCTACCTAGTAGCATCTCTCACCAGTGGATGGGGATTGGAACAACATTATTTATTTCTCCAGTCACAGGGGTGCGATTAAAGATGCCACTAAAATGTCAATTTCACTGTGAGAAATGCAGCGCGGGAGAGAAGCCGCTAGATAGAGATGCCGCAGGTGTGACTTGCCGCAGAGAGACTTGCCGCATGTGACATGATATGTCACCGAGACGTAGGGTAGGGTGGGGCGAGATAGGCATAGCGGGTAAGATGAGCCACTCAATTTTCTCGTAGGCTATCATTGCTTTTGTAACTATTCTGTGTATTAATACAAGAAAGAAAGTTATCACCCAGATAGCACAAGAGTTTGCGGCAAACTTTCCTAAACCTTGCGACGCAAGGTTCGGAAACTTGCATCGCAAGGTTCAGGCAATCTTCCAGCAAATAAGAAAATGTCCGCCATGCGGCAATATTGCGAAGCAAGATTGAGGGAATATTGCCTGGGAAAGTTGCTGAAAGCTTGATAAACAATATTGAGGGAATATTTTCTGGGAATGTGCCTCGAAGATTGTGCATCATTATTGAGGGAATATTTCCTAAAAATGTTCCTGGAAGGTTTTGCAAAATTTTTCCTTATCTCTTTGTAGTAAATTAAAAGGTAAGTGAGAACAAATTGATTAAATTTCGATATAATATTTATTATTATTGAGCAATCAACAGGATTATGTGTTAACCTATTTTTTATACATGTTTCACATATATTGTCACCGTTCTTATACAAGTTATATAAAAACACGTAATAATTATAAGTAATAATAGCAGTGTGGTTATTAATATGTCGAAAAAAATCCTTTACATTTGAAGCATTCAGTAAGAGCGGAAAATTGAATGTGTTAAATATCAAAAGGTATACACTGAAAATGGTGATCTGTTCTAACTTGAATTTTAAACAATATAATTGAGATTCTGATAAATTGAGATGAATTTTTTAAAAGGGCGAGATGGCATTGCGCTCGAGCCAAAAGAATCTATGCCCACTTATTTGATCCATAGTCTCAATTGTGATGAGCTTCATTTATTAAATATTTTAGGCACAATATTGCATGAAAGTTGTCAATTTAAAATGGTTCATTCTTAAAGGCCGTAAAATACAATTATTAGTTATAACCGTTATTTTGTAAATCTTGAGATACTAAATTATTTGCATCGACAGGAAATGGAATAAATTGTTTTCTTGAAAGTGAGTAAAGTTATTTAAGAAAAAGTTGATCAGAGTAAAAGAATTGACTTGCTGGTGTGCTTCAAGTAAGCGATACAAACGTAAATTGAAAAATTCCTAACGTTTCGAAATTGAAGATTTATACATAATAGAGACTTGACAGATCTATTTTTAAAATTGAAGCCGTCAACATTGAACGATTTTAAATTGACATTACTTTTTCCATATAAAATTCTGACTCGAAGGTCGGTTATTTAACAACAAAGCTGACTTTTGGTTACATCCGACTGAACTTTGCTTGTTTAAAATATATATGCCATGTTACAGTCTTCGTTATTTTTTTATCTACATGATCTTATGTAGATATTTGAATATTGATATAACATCATGCACACAAAAAAAGAACTAACATCAAATATAATTTCTGTTATAATCTTGTATCACAGTATCACACGAATGATAAAGAAAATATAAAAATTCCTAAGAGTCCTACATCATAAACAAAATGGAATGTCTTAGAAAATAAATGCGGTTCTCTTGATGACAGAGATAAACAACAAACTCTTTCCATGGTTTCTGAACAACGAATCTGACTTTCAGTTACATTCAACTGAACATTCTTTTATGAAATTTATTCTTGATGTTACAGTGCTGACCAGATTTTTATAAGCAACTATATTTGATGTTGTTTTTTTTTGTCCACATGGTCTTATATCAATATTTATATATTCATTTTATTCTTAATTTGTGAGAAAATTCCAAAATTCTAAACAAAATTCCAGATGAGGCAGAGAGGAACTTTTTAACAAGTTAAGAATGACATCTATATTTAAATATTGATATAAGACCATATGGACAAAAAAGAACTGGAATGAAATATAATTTCTTCTATAAACTCGTGTCTCACAAATGATAAAGCAAACATGAGAAACCTAAGAGGCTCCGGATCGAATAAGAGGACATGACATTTTTTGACTGACAAGGCAAAAATAAGAATTTTGTAAGTATTTTTTTGGTGGAATTCAAAAAAACATGTACCTCACAATAAGTGAATTTCTCTAAATTGATGTTATAAACGAATTTTTTTAAAGGATGAGATAGCATTGCGCTCGAGCCAAAAGAATCTATACCCACTTATTCGATCCATGGCCTCAATTGTGATTGACTTAACTTTTAAAATATTTCACTTCTAAACATTTTTCAGTTCAGAATATTGTATCAAAGATGTAGGTTTAAAATTGTTCATTCTCGAAGGCAGCAAAATCAAATAATTAATTTTAACCGTTATTTTTTAAACCTTGAGATACTAAATTATTTGCATCAGCAGGAAATGGGTCAAATTAGTTTCTTCAAAGTCAGTAGAGTTATTTAAGAAAAAGTTGATCAGAGTAAAAAAATTGACTTGCTGGCGAGCTTCAAATAAGCGATACAAAAGTAAATTTAAAAATTCCTAACGTTTCGAAATTGAAGATTTATACATAAATGAGGCTGATCAGTTATATTTTTAAAATGAAAGCCGTCAAAATTGAACAATTTTAAATTGCTTATTCTTTTTGTATCGAATTCTGACTCGAAGCTCAGTTACTTAACAGGTACATTCGACTGAACTCTCTTTTATAAAATATAATTATATTTCATATTATAGTCTTACGTTTTAGGTTAAATTTAGGTTAAATTAAATTGAAGAACATGAGATTTCACTTTGAAAATGGACTGTAGAATGCCGATGATTGACCTGAAGTAACCAATGTGGAATACTGGCAATTCTAGGTCTATATATCCAAAATGTCCTATGCATTCATTCAGTGATTTACCGCACGTTTGACAGCTACTTGAATTTGAAGATGTGTACCCTAGAAAATATTTTAAATAATAAAAAGTTCCACAAAATGTCAACGAATTTCCGTTCCATCTTGGAAAAAGAAACTGAAATTTCACAGATTTCGTGGGCATTTCACAAGGAAAATATAAAATTCCACTCTGTATAATTAGACATAAAATAACAGTCATTCTTAATGTAAAATTACACTGAACGATCGGGTAAAACATAGTTGATTTTTGTAAATAATTTCACAGTATTTCAGCAAAATCTTCACAATTTTACAACAAACAACATAAAAAATACGTCAGAAAAAATGGTGGAACTTTAGAGTTTTTTAGTACAAACAAATTATTTGTTGACAATTACCATTCTTTTATTCAGGGCACCAAAAGGAACAGGAGTTCTATTTCCATCCTGGCCATACAGATTCTAATTAACTACATGAATATGAGCCTGTTTTCCCATATTGTGTCGACTATCGATACCGAAAGATACCTCCGATCTAAATGATAATGATACAAATAAGTCGTATTAAAAAAGTGAGGAATTAAAATTAAAGTACTATAAAAATGTTTAAAGCAATAAACAAGTCTCAGAATAATAAAAAACTTACATCTTTCGGGCGATGTCAGTTTATCTGTACAATCAGGTACAATTCCTTCAAAATCGTCATTTTTCTCGCAAACTTGCGTTGCTGGAAAATCGTTAAAATCCATGTTTTCTAACCTCAAAAAAATTGCGGCTGACAATTTATATCATTCTCGTCATAGAAGTTAGGCCAACTTCTCACAATTTTAGCGAGAGACATTAATACAATTTTCGCACGTGTCTAAGATAATTATTATCATCAAAATGGTAAAAATAAACAAAAGACGCAATTTTACAAACACAATTCTCCAAATCTTCTACGACGTCGGTCGAAACTGCCAACTGCCGATTTCCCGCGAAACTCGACACACATGTAGCCACTGTAGGCAACAAAACGGAAGAAAACTCTCAACTTCTATTGGTTCATTCAATCTCAATACTAAAGAATTTTGCTCAGCAGTGCTGCCAACGGATGAGAAGAACTGGAGAAATCCATAAGAAAACGTGTGAAAACATTTAATCTTTATATTTCACCTTAATTTTTACCATTTTGACGATATTAATTACCTTAGACGCGTGTGAAAATTGTATTAATGTCTCTCGCTAAAATTTTGAGAAGTTGGCCTAACTTCTATCACGAGAATGGTATAAATTGTCAGCCGCAATTTTTTTGAGGTTAGAAAACATGGATTTTAACGATTTTCCAGCCACGCAAGTTTGCGAGAAAAATGACGATTTTGAAGGAATTGTACCTGATTGTACAGAGAAACTGACGTCGCCCGAAAGATGTAAGGTTTTTATCATTCTGAGACTTGTTTATTGTTTTAAATATTTTTATGGTACTTTAATTCTAATTCCTGACTTTTTTAATACGACTTATTTGTATCATATTATCATTTAGATCGGAGGTATCTTCTGTTATCGATAGTCGACACAATATGGGAAAACAGGCTCATATTCATGTAGTTAATTAGAATCTGTATGGCCAGGATGGAAATAGAACTCCTGTTCCTTTTGGTGCCCTGGATAAAAGAATGGTAATTGTCAAAAAATAATTTGTTTGTACTTGAAAACTCTAAAGTTTCACCATTTTTTCTGACGTATTTTTTATGTTGTTTGTTGTAAAATTGTAAAGATTTTGCTGAAATACTGTAAAATTATTCACAAAAATTAACTATGTTTCACCCGATCGTTCAGTGTAATTTTACATTAAGAATGACTTATTTTATGTCCAATTATACAGAGTGGAATTTATATTTTCCTTGTGAAATGCCCACGAAATCTGTGAAATTTCAGTTTGTTTTTCCAAGACGGAACGGAAATTTGCTGACATTTTGTGGAACTTTTTATTATTTAAAATATGTTATAGGGTACATCTTCAAATTTGAGTAGCTGTCAAACGTGCGGTAAATCACTGAATGAATGCATAGGACATTTTGCATATATAGACCTAGAATTGCCACTATTCCACATTGGTTACTACAGGTCAATCATCGGCAATCTACAGTCCATCTGCAAAGTAAAATCTCATGTTCTTCAATTTAATTTAACCTAGACTTAAGATTAGAACTTCAGTTATATCTTCCTAATTTAGAGATAACTTAAGTCGAAAAGCTATATGAAAACAAATTCTCGCACTGATGTAGTTTTGCAAGAAAAATTTTCCTAGTACAGAAACGTAAGACTATAATATGAAATATATATTTTAAGAAAGAGAGTTCAGTCGAATGTACCTGAAAGTCAGCATCGTTGTTAAGTAACTTTACTTCGAGTCAAAATTTTATATGGAAAAAGTAATGTCAATTTAAAATCGTTCAATGGTGACGGCTTCAATTTTAAAAATAGAACTGTCAAGTCTCTATTATGTATAAATCTTCAATTTCGAAACGTTAGGAATTTTTAAATTTACTTTGTATCGCTTATTTGAAGCTCGCCAGCAAGTCAATTTTTTTACTCTGATCAACTTTTTCTTAAATAACTTTACTCACTTTCAAGAAAACAATTTATTCCATTTCCTGTCGATGCAAATAATTTAGTATCTCAAGGTTTACAAAATAACGGTTATAACTAATAATTTTATTTTACTGCCTTCAAGAATGAACAATTTTAAATTGACAACTTCCATGCAATATTGTGCCTAAAATATTTAATAAATGAAGCTCATCACAATTGAGGCTATGGATCAAATAAGCGGGCATAGATTCTTTTGGCTCGAGCGAAATGCCATCTCGCCTTTTTAAAAAATTCGTCTCAATTTATCAGAATCTCAATTATATTGCTTAAAATTCATGTTAGAACAGAGCACCATTTTCAGTGTATACCTTTTGATATTTCAAACATTGAATTTTCCGCTCTTACTGAATGCTTCAAATGTGAAGGATTTTTTCGACATATTAATAACCACACTGTTATTATCACTTATAATTATTACGTGTTTTTATATAACTTCTATAAGAACGGTGACAATATATGTGACACATGTATAAAAAATAGGTGAACACATAATCCTGTTAATTGCTCAATAACAATAAATATTATATAGAAATTAAATTGATTTTTTCTCATTTACCTTTCAATTTACTACATAGAGATAAGGAAAAATTTTGCAAAACCTTCCAGGAACATTTTTAGGAAATATTCCCTGAATAATGATGCACAATCTTCGAGGCAAATTCTCAGAAAATATTCCCTCAATATTGTTCATCAAGCTTTCAGCAACTTTCCCAGGCAATGTTCGAAGCACATTGCCACAAAATATTCCCTCAATATTGTTTATCAAGCTTTCAGCAACTTTCCCAGGCAATATTCCCTGAATCTTGCTTCGCAATATTGCCGCATGGCAGACATTTTCTTATTTGCTGGAAGATTGCCTGAACCTTGCGATGCAAGCTTCCGAACCTTGCGTCGCAAGGTTTAGGCAAGTTTGCCGCAAACTCTTGTGCTATCGGGGCAAACTTCTGTTTAAAACAATTTCGCTCAGTGTTGAATAAATTTGGAAAAAACGAAAGTCAAAATTGCAAGATCTGTATTCCGCTCCTTTGCATTTATGTAGCAAGTACAAGAATCACATATTATATGTTTTGAAGTGTTTTTTTTTTATTTTCGTTTCTAGCTACTCATGTACTTTTATTGATTTACTTTTATCTTGGCTAAATTATAATTAGAAATTAAATTCTATCTGTAAAAAAGGTCCCCCGCCCTTCGCTCCGCTGGAACTCCTATATAATTAAAAATATTTGTAGAATATATATGATGACTTAAGCAATGAATTAGCTGGTTTCAAATACTGAAGTGAAAAAGATAACTATGCCCATGTCGCCCCATCCTACCCTAACTTACATTTAGAAATAATCTTCTAAGACATTTATTTTACAGTTCCCACATACATTTTTAACACTTTATTCATAGTTATTCGAGGTTCACGGAAATTTAAGGATGGGCAATGTCCAAATCACCCTTGGCAAGCGACGAAGAGGCTGTTTACTTTTGGGAGGTCAGGCAAACATGCCATTGCACCTAATCCGCCCAGCCCCTAAGCTCTGTAGACACCATCCTTCATGCCGCATGTGCCAGGTGGTGTAGAATCATTAGGAAGATTAGTTTGATTCGTTGCATGGAAAAAAATGTTGTGCTTCCGCGAGCTGAAATTACATTACTGGACTATTATTCTACACTTCTCCATCAGAAGGACATGTTTGAAAATTCAATCCACATAATAAAATATACAAGTTTGATAATTTTTAAATGTTTCATCATTTTCCTTGCTCACTCACCAATGGTATAAATTATTTCGTGCAAAGTAAATATATGTCAGCGCATTGAATTCGATAAGCAACAACGCAACGGTCCTTAGGAATAGTAAATTAGGTAAACTTTTTTTCTAAAATTTTGAACCACGCACGACCCCTCCCCTTTCTTTGTTAGGATCAGTAGGGGTTATCCAAAAATTACGTGAGGCGATTGGGGGGTAAGGGGATGCGGTAAAAATTTACTGTTTTTCATGGATTAACAAAATAATTCGATTTTTAACCCACACTCAGAAAAAAAATTTTCTTGGACGAAACAAACTGTTTTGTTGGATATACATGAAAATTTGGTTAATTAAACAAATTTTTGGCGATTCTATAAAATATTTGATTGACCTAACCAATTTTTTTGGTTGAATCAACCAAATACTGCAACTACCAAAAGATTTTGTTGAAACCACCAAAAAATTGAGTTGAGTCAACCAAATATTTTTTTGTCTATATAATAACCAAATTCTATGGTTGAACCAACAAAAATATTGTCGATTCAACCAAATCGTTTTCTGAGTACAGTAGTTAAACTTTCAACCAAAAAAAGTGAATTCTTAACAAAATAATGGCTGACATTTTGAAAATTATACCTTATTTTTTTATTTTATTTACTTTATTTTGAAAACGCAGTAGTTAAAATTTCACCAAAAAAAAGTGAATTTCTAACAAAATAATGGCTGACATTTTAACTCAGAAAAGATTTCCATTTTGAGTCAAAACATCTAAATTGAACCAAAAGGACAAATTTTCAACAAAATGCTTGCATGCTCAACCTAAAGAGCTCTGTTTTTAATCAATCAGTTGCCTTTCTACCCAAAAAGATTAATTTTCTAGTAAAAAATACGACTCTTCAATAAATGACATAAATTCTCAATCAAATATTTGAATTTTTAAACTAAAAAGGATCAAATTTTGCACCAAAACTGCAATAGTTGAATCTTTGACACAAAAAATTATTTTCATAAAAAAAAAGTATTTTCTATAAGCCAGTTGAATATTCTAACAAATAGCTGAGCTTCTTGCTAAATTATTTAATTTTCCAATCAGTAAGATGAATTTTCTACAAAACAGTTGAATTTTCTACTTAATCTGTAAATTTCTTGTTAAAAATTTAAGTTTAAACAACAACAAAAAAAACGAATTTTGAAGAAAGTAGTTGAATTTTCAAACAAAAAAGATCAATTTTTTACAAAAAATGTACTAGTTGATATTTCAACCAAAAAATATTTAAATTTAGTACATTTGATATAAAAAAGACGCATTTTCAACAAGCTAGTTACATCCACAACTGAAACTGATTAGTTTGCAGCGAAACCGTTGCATTCATAACCAGAACGATTACGATTCTACCAGAACAGACGAAGTTTCAACAAAGTACGTAAATTTTCAATCAAATATTTGAGTTTTTAACATGAAGCATGATTTTGAGCATGATCCTCGAAATCCCTCATCTTTATTCATACATACATATGTATAACCTTATTTAATATCGTGATTCACAAAAGTCTAGAGAAATTAGAATTTTTACTGGTAAGCATAGCTTACAATTAGTGTAATATCTAATAACACTAATATGGTCCATAGAATGTGAACATAATGTATTGTTATTTTTCAAACTTTATGAAAAGAACAAACTCGAAATAGCCATTAATACTAATATTCACGCAGTCTTGCATCCAAGAAGGTTTTAACTTTGGCGAAAATGTACTACTGTCCTAACATACCGTCTCTCCCCTATCTCAGATGATTTTCTCTTTTTTATTTGCAACAAGTTGTGTAAGTGAAGCAGTAGCGGCGTAATGGGGAGCGGTGGGGGCGGTCCGCCCCGGGCGCCAAGCACCAAGGGGTGCCAATAAGGGGCAATAAGGGGTGACAAAACCAAAGTGTCACACCGCAAACGCCCTGGGTGCCAACCCATGCTACGCCGCCACTCAAGTGAAGAAAAAATCGGTAAGATCAATTTCAAGACTGTTATGTATCCGGCTTGGCGTTCCTGAAATAATTATATTCATTTGCGAAGGTGAATCTTTTTAAACAGTTTTTAAAGAAAGATGTTTTCGATGTAATTACTTAAATGAAACCGCATTGCTCAATTCTTACCTCTTACAAGTATTCGTTAATTTTCTCCTCGCTTTGGCTTCATCTGTGTAGAAGAATGTGATGTTTTCAAATGATTTAAATCATCGGAGCTGAACTTTTCATGGCGTCGGAACTACGCGTCATCTTGAGTGTTTTCTATATTCGTACTGGCAATACTGGAACACAGTTTTGAGAACTTCATCCGCGTTTGCAACATCCGAAACTTGCAGTAATACTTTTTGTGTATTTACATAAAATTTTTTTAAGAATATTCTCAGGTGTAGGAGGTTACAATCTTCAGATTAGTTGTAAAGCATTCCTGTTCAATTTCTAACCCCCTTAGCAGGATTTCTACACCCCACGCCATAGCTGCACTTGGAATTAGAGCCGATAACTGTGTTGCCAGGAGGCTCCTTCTTAAGATGAATGTTTGGCGAGGTAACATTTATTCTGCAAAGTAAGCTCTACAAAATAGTAATAGCGATATTTGTTTAAAGAAGTTATCGTTAAGACACTATGCATAACTGAGAAAAATTTATCTCCGACTTCAAATACTGCATCTTTCGGCGATTAAACGTTGCTAAAAACTATTTTGACATCTTTCAAATTTTCACATAGTTTCAAAAGTTTCACATTTTTGAATTTTGCTTTTTGAAAAAGAGCAGATGTTGTTTCAGATCTTCCTGGTTTAACAAAATAAATTTCCTCGTTTGGTCGGGCCGATGGAACAATCAGGAGAAATAGTATATCAACATCTTCACTAACGATGACTACTCGATATGCGGCACTTTGCATTAACTTTTTAACAATCTGACTGTCAGCATCGTCCTTAGCAGGGAGCTTCGGTGGCTCAGACGATAGAGCGTCAGGCTTCCGTGCAGGAGGACTGGGGTTTGATCCCTGACCCGGTATCAATGGAAATTTTTCTATGTACTTCAACCGGGGCTCCGGTGGTTCGGAACCCACCCCAAGCTGTAGGTCGATCAGAAGAGGCTAGTTACGTACCAATGTATAGGCACTGTTGGCAGTCTCTCCGAGGGTGTGGGTCCTGACTACCTTGTCGCTCGCGCCGTCTGGCAACAAGATTTCCACACTCCTGCTAGAACAAGTTCTGGTTCTACACGGAAAAACTCGCTTAAATTTGAAGTGACTATTTTATAACTCCTGGATAGAGAGAAAAGTCTGGTGAGATTTCAGCGAATTTAATTAAATATTAGAAGAAAAGTCAATTAATTTTCAAAAACAGAGTCACTGGAAAGAAAATATTTTCCCAGTTGGTACACACGTTAAAGAACATTATCAGAACGGCTCAGAAACGTCCGAAGTCAGTCCAAATAACGTTCCTTAAACATACAATGTTCCAGAGACGTTTTAAGGACGTATTTGGAACATGGAACGTTTTTAGAACATTATTTGGTCTGACTTAGGACAGTTTTTGGCACGTTCAAATAACGTCCCAGATAGCAAGCGTGCGACGCACGTTACTCGCACTGCATGCGAGGCACGCCATGCGTGCCGAAACGCAGCGTTACCGCTCGCACTTCGTGCAGGCACATATGTGCGAGGCATATGAGTCGCATATCGTGATAGGTGAATTATTGAACAAAAATAATATGAATTATTAATACTGTAAAACTACTACGAATTTCAAACATTTTCCTAATATTAAAAAGATGTAAAATATAAATTTTAATTTTAGAAACATATTTGAATTTTTATTGGACCGACAATTTATAAATCACTAAAAAGAAACAAATTTTTGCAAGTTCGATATTAGACAACTATGTGTTTGTTATTTTCATTATTTAAACAGATTATTTTTAATTTATTTTACCCTGTTCATTCTATATTCACGGATTAGTGTTTAAATAAAAGCAGTTCCAAGTTACCGCCTGATCACGTGGCAAGAAAAATCCATATAACCTGGTGTTCCTTTCGGTTGCGGTGGTTAGGCTAGGTCGTTTATCGATTCGTTATTGAATGTTGACAATTTGCAGTCTTCTTGTTCGTGGGCACTTAGATATATTTCATAATTTATATGTACGTACAATTTATTTCGGAGTGCAAACGGTTTCCGTGTTCAGTTTATTTTATATTTCATTTGATATTTAAATACTTATATTTTGTAATGTATCGTTTGGATCATTTTGACTCGCAATGTATTTTTTTTTAAGTGAAAAGAGAGAAGTGATTTTTAAACATTGCTATATGTTTATCCAAACGTGTATAGCAAATAAGAGAACACTTTATTTCATAATTGACACAAATCCAGTCAGAGTTACGTGAAATTCTGAAAATATTGATTAAATAGTGACACATAACCTCAGTTTCTGGTGCGGTAAACAAAACACCGCCGTAGATTGCACTTTTCAAAATCAAAATAAGTAGAAAATATACATTGAACATACTGAAAAATTTCCCTACCATACATTCTCCCGATTATTATAGTAGAGAACGCGCAGTTTTCGAAATTATGAAGAGATTTAAGACAAGGTAGATGAAGAATATTTTGTTTTTTCCCATTCCTCCCGCAACAAAATTTTTGTTTCAGAACGTTTTCGCACGGAACTTTTTTTGTTTATCCTGTTACCTGCCTTTTATTCAACAATCTATATTTGAATATTGTACATATATATATATATATACCGTCCGCAAGAACCTGCAACGTGTACTCGCACTATACCAGCACGACGTGATATCCGCACGACGTGCGACGCACCTGTCACGCATATGAGGACGCATCTGCGTCATTGCTTGCGTGCACGCCGTGCGACAAAATCCGCACGCGTGCGACGCATGTGCGTCGCACTATGCGCGCATATTGCTATCTGGGGTCCTTTGACTTGTACGTCCAAGAAACGTTTCTAGTACGTTCCAATTACGTTCTTAAATTCGGTGCTCACTGGGTTATTAATTATATTAAAGAGTGTATTAGATTTTATTTGATAGTAAACGAGGAACTTATATTAGAATACGGGCTTATAGAATTCCGTTGACCAGTCACTGGAAACTATAAAATGCGCAGTGGATGTTATTCCGTAGCACCGCGCACGTTGCGCGTTTCGCCGGTCGTGCTGTTTGTATGCGAAGACTGTTACGCGGTATTGTATTTTAAGATATGAAGAGATTGCTTCTGATTTAATTATCACCAGTAGAAACAAATTGTCAAACGGATATTACTACATACCAAAGATTTGGATGTAAAAAGTGGATGTATATGTATGTTATTGATTATAATAATTTGTATTGTAAATTTGTGTTATTTACTTAACCTTAAATAATTATTTCGTATTAAGTCGTTAGGATATTCAATATAATTTTATTTTCTTGCAGGGTATTTGCTAGGTCGGGAATTTCCTTTGATTGGGAAACGACAGGGGATTTATTTTCTAATCAAGATTATTTTTTGATTCTTAGTTTCAATAGAAAGAGTTATTTGGTTACATTAAACAAAAATTTCATATCATATTGCATAATATGAGAGTCAAGGACTGCTGTCCAAAAGTATAACCTAGTAAGTCATATTTGCCGCAAAGGCTATTTTCCAGCATTTATGCACGAGAAAATGACCTCTATCGGAAATTTTACTTACTAGGTTATACTTTTGGACAGCAGAGGAGATCATTTAAATGTCCTTAACTAGGTTTCGATTCCAACTGAAATTTTAGAGGTCATTCGCTTCCAATTTTAAATATTTTTTAATTGTAAAGACTAATTGTCGAATCGGGGCACAAAAATATCAGAAATTCAAATTTGATCGGGGGATTCTTGGTTTTATTGATTTCCAAGAATTTCGTCACTAAAATATTGAACCCTTTTCTTGATTGTCATCCTTTATAATTAAATATAAGTGATATCTGTGAACCTTGAATCATAATAATATGTCGTTGATATTATTTAACCATTTTTCGTTTTCAACTTGTAGTTTTTTATTTGCGTTTTCTAAAAGAAGCCGAGATATTTTCAGAAAAAATTCATTAATCAAAAAAAGTGTGTGGGACTTGAAATGGCTGACCTTTTAGCAATCAGCCATATATTTATATAATTATTCTTTATTATTTGAATAATAAAAAAACACGTGGCAGCATAAGAAAAGATTACGAGGTTTAAAAAGTGTTTAAAAACACCATTATTACAATTTTTTACAATTGAAAAAAACTGTATGCCTATTAGAAGCAAGATATTTAGGTAAAAGGAATTGCAAAACAACATTTTTAAAAAGTTTATTGAGAAGGGCGTAAGCACACGAACGGGAAAAATCCGTCTATTCACACCGGAATTTCAGTACAAATAGACCTTTTTGCAGCTCCCCCTATTCGTACCGAAAAAATCCGGCTATTTGTACCAACATTTCGGTACATGTCACTCGAATTTTCTTCACAGAATTCTTTTTCCTTCTGATTTCGAAGTATTTTATATTCAAAAGGAAAATAAAGCATTAAGCACTTTTTAAAATAGGTAATATTCAAATTTGAGAAATTTTGTTTACACATCTTAAATTATTGTCAAGGAATTGTTTTTTTAAATTAAAAGCTGAGTAAAAAAGTGTTGTTAAATAATTAGATCAATTGAAAACTGTGCGTTTTCTAGAGGTTTTTCTATAGCAGACATTTTTTTTTTGTCACTGATGTTATTGAAGCGCTTTTGCGTTTGACTGTTCTTCATTATTTATCAGTTTCAGATAGTTTTTAAGCGGCTAAAATCAACTTAAGAATGACGTGCTAGACTGCTACGATGCCAGTATTATCCCTGTTCGCGGAGGCTTTATGGCGCGTATGCATACTCTGTGGTGCGAGAAACACCCAGAGCTTCAACACGTTTCGCATCAGTCTTTGCGAAATCAAGCCGACTACCTCCGGAAAAATGGATATGTACGCGGAGCGCTTCCTCAACCGCTGCTTGAACAAGCTGCAGACGAAGATGAAACGACATTAAGATCAACCGCAGAAACCAGGCATAGTGAGATGCATAGAGAGATTGATGCGTCTTTGGAAAACTAGAATGACCATCTCATCTAGGAATCATCGTCTGACGACGAACAAGATCACTTTCCAGAGGGGCGTCTTTCAAGGGGATAGTATGAGCCCTTTACTTTTTTGCATCACACTTCTGCCTCTATCTCTCGCACTACGAAATTCTCCTGGATACCTCTGTGGCGACACTAATCAGCGTGAGCATAAGGTCACTCATGTATTTTATATGGATGACCTGAAGATCCATGACGTTGGTAAAAGCAAACTTCAAACTGCTATAAATATCGTCAAGAACTACACAGGAGAGATTGGGATGGACTTTGGTTTGGA
>CAKNXH010001245.1:99456-114084 GCA_932178445.1 Andricus quercusramuli | reverse complement strand
AGAAATGTTTGTAGAATTTCCGTATGGAATTTCCACATGGAATTTCCACATGGAATTTCCACATGGAATTTCCGTAGAACGGTTTCCGTAGAATTTTTTCACGTGGGTCACGTTTTGAAATTGACCTGTTTCAAAATTTTGATCTGAAATCATTCAAGTTCGAGATTCTTGAATTAAAAATGAAATCATTTATTGTGCTAAATTTTCTTTGAATGAACAAGAAAAAATAATGAACCTTGTAATATTAACGTATAAAAAATTAGTTTATTACTTAAAAGTTTTTTTTTAATTATAATTTTCTTAGATTTTTGGGAGTGTTTCTAGACGTCTTAATTTTTTCGAGGTGTTAGGATTATGTTCTGCAAACCACTGTAATTAACTTTTATTTTTGTCGCCCGCAAAAAAATAAAAATAAATCTGCGGGATCAAGAATAAAGTAAAATTGCAAATACTTTTTAGTGCTTCCAGTTTTAATCTCTCACCATACAATTTTCTTTTATATTTTTAGGAGTGTGAAAAAGAAAACCTAATTACAGGGGTATATTCAAAAATCACTATTTCGTGCACAATAGTATCCTACAATCTGGCAAAAATTAAGAGGACTGTGAAAAAATGTGAAGAAATTAAATTTTAAAAAAATTGATACTCTGCAGATGATATTTTTTGAAACCTATTTTTCTCGCGCATGTTATCTATATTCAAATAAGTTCCACTCAAACCAATGTCATCTTGCGTAAAAAGACTGTTTCTGGACAAAAAACGGAATTCTCTCTTCAGGTTAAAAGGATTTTCATTTGTTTCAAAAAGAATCTTTCAGAATATTATCATTTTACGACAAACTTCATCTCATCTTGCAGTCAAATAATCCGTAATTTTTTTCAACGCTAACCTGTCCCGCTCGATTTTCGCAAAAATTGAGAAAAGAAGTATTTATTATAAACTTTTTGTGAATAAAATGACAGAAACCTTTTAAGGAGTTTTCAAGAAATAATTTTATTAAAAATAACTATTAATTTTGACCCCCAGAACACGCTTTTATTGCGCCCGGAAAATGCTCTAAGAAGGCTGAATACCAGTTTTCTATCAAATTTCTGCTGATTGATTAGCATTTCGAACTCGAAAGTTCATTGCCTCACTACCCGATTCGGGTAGTGTTTCTAGGTGGATAAATACTACCAGTGTGGGTCCACCACACCCACGACGGGTCAACAACACGCAGTATTCCCCGAACGGTCAGCTGATACATTCTTTAATTGAAAATGGTCACAAAAATGACCTTCAGAATAGTCCAAAATATTCTAAAAACCATAAAATAATATTGATAAATTTCTAAAATCCACCCCAAGTACTCCGAACGTAACTTCTCTGAAGATTCCCTATGTAAAAGAGCCAATAAAGTTCTTAATTGAAAGTGGGGCAGTTTTTTATTGAAAAGTTATTGGCTGTCGGGCCATCCATAAATTAAGTTACGCAATTTCCCGACAATTTTGACATTAAGAGTTGCATCGTAAATTCATACTATTATTTTGTAGCTATAGTGAATGGTAATAATTGTTACCTAACAACAACATTAATGTTATACAAAAGTTTTTAATAACTTCAAAAACGATGTACAAACAAGTTTATGTAAAAAGAAAAATTCAAATTCCAGGGGGATGACATGAAATTTTGATTTGTCTACAGCTGGGTAATTGAGAGGTTACAATCGAGAATATTGGAAGTACGAATAATACAAACTTTTTACAAAGATGAGCAGGAAGAAGAAATGAAAAATTCTAATTTCGGGGGGATGACATACAATTTTGCTTTACCCCTAGCTGGGCAATGCAGAGGGTACAAACGGAAATATTAGATGTACAAACAGTACAAAAGACGTCAAAATGTATGCAAAAAGAAAATTTGACATAAAATGTATTTTGGGGGGATACGTAAGGCTAGCTCCCCGAAATAAAATTTTCCCTAAGTTGGTAACCAGGAAGGTACAAAAAAAAATATTGGATGTACAAACAGCACATGCTACGTAAAAACGTTAGCAGACAGAATAGTGAACAATTGAATTTTCATAGGGAGCACATAAAATTTCGATTTGCCCCTAATTTGATAACCAGGGGGGGGGGGGGGGTGGAGTACAAACGAAAATATTGGATTTGCAAACAGCATAAACGACGTACAAATGTATGCACAACGAAAAATGAATAAAGTTTTAACTTCGGGGTGCCAACTTCACAGGGGTGACATTCTGCACGTCCCGGAAAAATGCCTAGAACGTTCCAGGCACGTTCCAGGAAAGTTCCATGCTATTAGGGAAGACGTTAAAACTATAAAAAACAAAAAAGATCAAGTTTGAGTATAAATGACAGCTTTTATATTACCTTAGTTCAGAAACAGATGTAGCGTTAAAACAAGGTTTGAATTTTATAGAAGTGTAAAAAATTAAAAATGGATATGATTTAAAAAGTTGAGAATCTAAATAAAAACTGCTTTTATTGTAAGGGCAGAAGCGGTTATCGCCTTGCTCTCATAAATTGAATCCAAAAGCCACCAAAAGTGAAAGTCATGACTCTTATGATGGCAGAAGGATATCAGGTGCCTATTTTTAAATTAAAATATCACAATTCGTCATATATTATCTGAATGTGTAGAAACTACCAATGTGAGTTGCAATTTTTGTGTTGAAAAATTACATTTAACTCAGGAAAAAGGTCACAATTCCGAAAAGTGCATACCTACAATTGATTTGAAACTATGTATGTTCAAAGTATGTTTGAAAATATGTATTTTGATGAGCTCATCACGAATATGATAGTGAATATATCCGGAAATTTGATTTTCATGGTGAAAACCGTAGAAAATACAAGAAATGACCGAAAAATTTTCCGGCAAAAGTTGTACACTCAAATAAAATATACATTTTTGATTCAGCACTCTTTTTCTCGCAGATTCATATTGTTTGACAAAACCGCTATTGACTTTTATTAAGTGCCATAGGCTTGAGTCCTTTTCGGGTGTGATTCCGATAAGCGCATACCTCCGATGAATTTAAAACTCTCTATACCTATGCATTTTGACTAGCTGATTACGAATATGATAGTGAAAATACCCGCAAATTTTATTTTCGTGATGAAAACCATGGCAAACCTATGAAAGTCATGGGAATTCGAATTCGTCTCGGTTAATACAAAAGATTTTGGGAAAGGTTTCAGGCAAAAGTTTCAGATCCAATCAAAATATACATTTTTGATTCTGAACACTTTTCCTTCCAGTGAGCCTTCCAGATTGATCGATTCTGCGAAAATTGCTATTAACATTTATTTATTGCAACAGGCTTGAGTCCAGTAAGTTTTCGGCCCTTCTGTGACTGGTCACGGAAACAATATTAGTCAAAAGCTTAACCCTTTCCAACGTCTCGTGGGAGCGCAGAGGCACCCCTGTCACTGCGAAATACTGTTGGTAAAACCCCAACCCTTTTCTGACTCGCCATGAAGCCGGGAAGGCAGTCTTGTCATTGGTAACAGAAATAATGCAGGTCACATCCCCACTACATTCCGACGTCTCCACAGAAAAAACTTAGGGTAAATAGTATTGCAGGTAATTTCCTATTTTTACCTGTTCGTATTGGTAAAACACAAATATTACCCTCGGTGGGCAGAAACTGTCTTTTGTTCTCATTAAAGTTGTCACCACCGTCTTGAAAATTGGAAAGCCACTAGCTTTAAATCGCTGAAGTGAAGTTAGCTGATGGTTGGTGTAACAGGCAAATCGGATAAGCGCGGCTTCATAAAGGCTGTTTTGCCGAATCGTTAGAATTGTCAAAAGTTCAATATGACATTTACAAGGCCTTCAGGGTAAACAATGAGAATTACTCCCGAACGTAGGTAAACGAAGATTAATACCCTAGCTGTGCGGGTAAAGTTTACCCACATGGGGTAATTTTTGTTGCAGGTAATCTTTACCCCGAATTCCGGGTAAAGTTTACTCTTAGTTTTTTCTGTGTCGTGAAGGGAAAGGCACCCCTGTGAATGGCCACAGAAATAATGTTGGTGAAACTCCTACCCCTTTCCAACATCTCGTGAGGACACGAAAGCTTCCCTTTGACTGGTCACAGATATAATTTTGGTCAAATGTCTACCCTTCTTCAACATCTCGTGGGGGCGGGAAGTACCACTGTGATTGGCCACAGAAATAATGTTGTTAAAACTCCTACCCCTCTCTAACGCCGCGTGAGGACAGGTAGGTTCCCCTGTGACTGGTCACCGATATAATTGCGGTCAAACGTCTACCATTTTCCAACATCTCGTGGGGGCCGATAGGCACCCCTGTGATTGTTCACAGTAATAATGTTGGTTGAACTCCTACCACATCCCCGCATCTCTTGAGGTAAGGAAGGCACCCCTGTGTCTGGTCATAGCAATAATGGCTGTTCGAATCCGTACGCATTTTCAACGTCTTGTGGGACCGGGATGGCACCTCTGTCACTGGTCACAGAAATAATGTTGGTCATGAATGTACCCCTTTCCAACGTATCATGCAAGGAAAGGCTGGTCAGAGCTCCAACTTCTTATGGTGGCGGGGTGGTAACCTGGAACTGGTCACAGAAATAATGCTGTTGAAACCCCTACCCTTTTCCACTCTCCCTAGGAATCGCGGCACCTTTTAGCTTGTGGGAGAACTATAGATCTGGGTTAGGTGAGCCAGAGGGGCTACATCGCGAGGTGTAGCGGCTCTGGTCTGTGGGACCTAGACTAAGGAGCGATCCTTCCAGGGGGTGGTGGTTAAGTCTCCTGGCAGATCGACAGCACGAGTTCTTATGCTCACAAGTCACGATGTGATCGCCGTGTCAAGGACTAAATGACATTAGGGTTAACAAATCCTTGAACACCCCGGCGCGGCCACTCAATTGAGACTTTCGTGCTGGAGTCACAGAGCCGTTATCTTAACGGACACTATGGGACACTAGGTCGAATCCCGTAGCAACTATACCCGCCTTTCTGCAAGCAGAGCTCTGAAGAGGGGGGGGGGGGGGTGACCTTATTTCTCTAGCTTCTCGTGGGAACAAAATAGGAGACTCACGAAAACTAAAACAAACCAATGAGGGTTCAGATTGTGAACCCTCGCCTAATTGACCGCTAAAGGTGGGTTGCTCTTCAGGGAACAGTTCACAAGGAGCAAGATGATGAAATTCTCCAAAGACACTTCTCCGAACAGGGAGTTGAAACGGAAAAAGGCTCTCGAAACGCAAGGCCTCACTTTCGCACAGATGGCTAACAACGCTCTGTGAAAGTTGTCGTTGAGTCAGGTTATCCTGAAGCCTCTTTATCTCCCGTGGAGACAAGCTGAAGGAGTGAATTCTCAAGGTCTTGACACTCTTGACGCGTCACTTCGCGAAGGGCGCACCAATAGATTCCACGACATCTTCATGAGGTAGGGGCCATCGTAGTGGAGGCTGCATATTCTAGGAATGAGGCAAGATTGAATCATAAACGCTTCAACTTTTCCAAGACTTTCCGCATCTGCATCCCAAGCAGGGATATGTTGAGTAGGTGGGATTTCGAAATATAATATTATTAAATTGAATTTTCTATTATTTTTACATATTATTTTCATAATTTCAAATAAATGTAACAAGTGAGGTTCTTAACAAAAAATTGCAGAAGGAAATTGTTTTTGCCCCAAAAAGATTTGCATCGGAAGTGATGAAGGCTGGAAAAATAGAATTTCTTACATGAAAAATATTTCTAAAAATGAATATTTTGTATTGATTACTTTAGCATTAGAAAAGTTTTATGACGACCTATCACTGGGAGGAGTATGAGTCTAAACAAAATTGAAAAGCGTGTAGGTTCTCCATGTCAGTTCAAAAAACCTGATTGGGAATAAGCAAATAAATATGTTTTATGTTTTCTTTTTAAAGCCATCTCAACCTCATTCCCAGTCACCTTTGTCCATGCACCGCTGCCCACATATTCTACGAGTCCCACAAATGTGAGTTTTACTTCACTAAAGAATATGTTTTCAATTTTTTTTTAATCGAACAAACTTTTCATTGGCGCTATTTCAAAGATAGCATTTGTTCAATTCATACAAAATTTCTATGAATTGAACAATAGTGTATGTGAGGAAAACAAATATTTTAACTAATCTTTATTCTCACACTCAAAAAAAAAAAAAGTTCTAGCTAAAGTTGCTAGACGCGTCAGGTTGAAGAATTTCTAGTTATTTTAATCAGAAATTGTGTTCACTATGACTGGAAAATTCTAGTTAGCTAACTCTGGTTGATTGTTTATGGTTAAAACTATTATGGTTAATATTTCTGGTAACAGAATTGTCGCAATCTTGTGTCGGTTTCCAGGAATATGTCTTTTGACTCATGTCGTGTTGGTGGATATTTCAAGTGACACTTTGTCGTAATTGTCCAAATCTCGAGCAATCGCGATTTGTTCAATGTAATTTCAGTTATATAACTATAAATAAACAAATTAAATGAATATGTTGCTTTTACCTCAAGTGTTGTATCCATCTCAATTTATCAATATATCCACTTATAGGGAGAAAAAATTTCAGAGTAGAAAAATAATAGTTGCTACACTCTGTTTTCGGAAGCTTTTGTTAAATTTTTTTCTTGCGAACGCAGTTCAAGTAATTTCAGATGGGGTTAGGAAGTAGCCATGAAGGTAGAAAAGTATCGAAATTCGATAGTTGAAAATCGACGTGTACCAGAATATCTGCTTAAGCTTACCAGAATATCTGGTTAAGTTTATCACAATATCTGCTCACGTTGACTAAAACGTTGTATTCCTAAATAAGTTACGAGGAAAATGTATAGTAGAAATTTCTGATCAACTTTACCAGAACTTCTTGCATACCCGGATTCCGAGTTACATTAACTAGAAAATTTTCAGCCAGTAACTTCTGATACATTTTCACCAGAATTTATAGTAAGGGCATCTTCAACATTCTATTCTAGTTGAATTGAGCAGAATTCTAGTTGTTTCAACCAGAATTTTTTTTTGTTGAGCGCAGTGATATTTAATACAAGATTTTTTTCTTTTTTCATGTTAAGCCATCTATGCCATACGGAGCGGACGTCTTGGTAAGCTTTATTTTGGTAAAAAATAAATTTTTGGTATCATTGAAATCGTAAGGGTCTGAAAAAGTTAAGTAAAATTGAAATGTCTAATTAGTTATAATAAAGAATTAATTTAGAGTATTGATGTTGTTTTGTCGACCAGAGTAATTAATTAATTTCTGGTGTTAGTATCTGCCGATTTCTGGTCAAATAATTTTCTAAAGAAACGAGAAAAAGTCTGCCACTGTCCGGATTTGAACCGAAAACGCCACTATTCACGAATGGAGCTTCAATAAATGACGCCAGCAGGCCCCAGCAATTAGTTCCTCGTTTCTCCGATATACACAGGATGATGCGGGTCTGCATTTTTGTAAACTGCAAAATTTGAGTGGTTAATTCTTATTTGAATAAATTCACCGAATCTGAATTTAGTATATAACTTAATGAGTTATACATTTTTATTCTTTTATCGCTCTACATTGTATTTAAATTCGGCGAATGTATTCAGATTAGAATTAATCACCAAAACCTCACAGGTAACAAAGATGCAGACCCGCGTTATCCTGTTGATATAGGCGAAACGAGACACTATCTCCTGAAGTCACGGTGGGGAAAATGGTTAACACTCCACACGTGAATAGTGGCCAGATTTTTTCTCGTTTTTTCATAAAATTATTTCACCCGTAATCGGCAAAATCTAGCATTGAGAATTAAATAAGGAATTAAGGTTTAAAATTTCTGAAATCAGGAAAAATGACAAAACCAAATGGAGAAATATATGGAAACTACCTTGCTAAAAAGTTGTAGGAAAGGTTGAATGCATCAAAAAATTGAAGACAAATATATGCGCAAAGTACTTTGCGGATATTTGGTCTGGCATAACTGTTCGAGTACGCTTCATGTTCAAGATGAATAGTCACTTGTGGTTTCCAAAATGTTTTAGTTTGTTAATACGTCGAATCCAACAAATATGTCCAGAGGGAGAGATCCGCAAACCACTCAAACGAATGTGATATAGTTATTTGCGGATTTCTTCTGATGTGACAAGGACCGATGATTGATAAGTTTACAGCTTAGGACTCCGCAAGTGATTTTGCAACTAAGACTTGATGATAGAAAAAATTGCAAGTCCATTTTCTAATAGAAATTGTTTCAATTATCCATTTTTATTTCTAAATCAGGAACATCAGGAGCATTTTATCCAAAAGGGGTAATTGCATCAATGAAAATGTGACCCGATAATAAAATTTTTTCGTAAGCGCTTCTTCTTGAATACCTCCATTAAACCCAAAGTGCATTTTTGCAACAATGAATTTATTACAAGAATGATATGCAAAAGTACGTTTCTTATATTAAAAACACGCGAAAACTAAAATTGAAACTCTTGGTGTTGTCAGTGTGTATCCACATAATTTAATACATTCAATGATACCGAATTTGTGCAATTTCAAATTATCAAACTATACAAACTTTTATAAACAGTACTTCTTCTAATTCAAATTATACTTCCTGTAGCCTTCAACTGTCAAGAAACGATGTGAACGTAAATGTGGCGTAAGTAAACCTAATTTTACACGACCTTTTTCATATTGGAAAACGAAAGTTTTCAATAAAAATATCGATACCTAAAATCTGACTGCGGATTATGAACTCTTGTAGAATACCCTAAAATATTTTAAATCCTTCAAAGCCTTTTGAAGTTTCCGAACAAAATTTGAAACTCTTGAAAATTCATTAAAATTTTTTTAACCCTTGTGTTGCCACCAAAAAAACTCATAGCATCTGCCATCCAGGTACCTGGGTACCCCGCCCACGAAATTATTGTTAAAAGTCCATTGTAACTTGAAATAACTATGTGTATTCAAACAATATTTAATTATTCATATTTTAGGAAGGTATTCCTAGTATTCCTACCTAGAACGCAATCATGAAATGGCGTGTTTTCATGCCTCCAGGCTGACAAAACTTGGCAAAAATATTTTACCAGGAACCCGAGTATACTTTTCCGAAGGTTTTTGGCGTGCTGAATCCAACTCCGAGGTCAGGATTTCTCTAGTGGCTCAGGTTTTCTGTCGTTGTACCCGGGTACCCGGGTGGCTCAGCCGTGCTTTTTTTTCAATAGCAAAATATTTCAAGCTAAAAAATTTCTAAAAATATGCGCAATGCAAATTTCGATAGAGAATCGGTTCAGTCGTGCATATTCGAGAAGCATTCGCCTATCTTTATTAACCCTTAGTGCCCGACATGGTTTTTTTTGACTCTTCTGTCCGACTAAGTGTCTGACAGACACTTATTCCCTAAAATTCGTATTTTTCATATTTTTGTACTCTTTGACTTGGTTTAAAGGATCAAAATTGTTTTCTGCATATATTGTTATTATTTTTCAACAATGAAAACGATCTAAAACAATTTTAGGTCTTTAAATTGACTGAAATACTTATACTTTCCAGTAGCAGCAAATGTATGGATAGTCAAATATATCAAAATGTCTGTCAATTAGATGTGGCACAATATCTGGAAATTTCATCTAAATCGGATGAAAATCCAACTAGTGATGCAAGAATTTGTGGATACACAAATACAGTCACACACACTAAACCGTATATTTGTTCAGAAAGCTATGAAACGCAAGTTCGATTTATATAAATAGTCCACTCTGCCCGACAAAGTGTCTGAGAAACACTTACCTTTGTTTTCATTGACATGTAGCACGAACACGTTGCGCCGAAGGTTCACTCTGACTTTAAAGGACACTTCCGCGTAACTGGACCGGAAGGTACTGAGACGCGCGGGGAGCCAGCTCAATTAGGGCCTACACCGTTAATTATCAAAATTTGTTAAGTGTCTGTGGTGCACTTGTCGGGCACTAAGGGTTAAAACAAAAAGTAATTTAACAAAACCTATGCCAATGGGTACCCGGGTGACAACACAAGGGTTAAAAGAAAGGCCCCAAAGCCTACTTCTTCGTGTTTCCTGACCATTTTGTGAAGTAGGTCTTGTCAATTTGCGACTATATGTGATGTACCCAGAAAAATCCTGTTGTGAAGTCATTCAAGATTCAGTATTCCACGACCACCTTGACGGCGTGAGATGTAAAAGTCGTGGAACAGAAGACTTAAGGTGCATGCTTTTGTTCATGTGCATAACCTTTCGGGACCCGATATCGAGGGATCTGAGCTCGTCCTTCGTCCATGGAACTACTCCAAATGATTAGAGTACTACCGGGACGGCAAGCATGTTCGTTGCAGATACCTTGTTCCACGCCGACAGTTCGGAAGACCATATCTGTCGGAGGAGACGTTTGTATCTGCATCGGAGAAATCCTTTACAGATGTTACGTCCTGAATGCGGCTTTGTGGCACGCCCAGGTATGTATAGGTCTCTCCAGCGCAAAGGTGTCGTATAGCGCTTCTGTCAGCGAGTTCAGGATCTTCGGGGATGCCGTTAAGTTTTCCTTTCTTCAAATTAACCTTGGCGCATTTCTCTAACCCGAACTCCATTCCAATCTCTTGAGTGTACTCTTTGACAATTTTTAGAGCTAGATGTAGTTTCTCTTGATTTCTAGCATATATCTTAAGATCATACATGTAAAATACATGAGTTACCTCATGCTTTCGATTTCAAGGTTTGCCGCAGAGGTACCCTTCGGAATGGCGAAGTGCGAGAGATAGTGGCAATAATGTGAGGCAAAAGAGGAGAGGGCGCATGGTGTCGCCCTGGAACACACCTCTCTGAAAGGTGATACTGTTAGTGATCACACGATGTTTTCCAGATAAGATGGTAAATCTGGTTTTCCAAAGCGGCATTAATTTCTCTATGCATCTCACGATGTCTGGATGAACCTTTAAGCTTTCCAACAGACAGATGATAAGTCTATGAGAGACTTTAGATATGAGGTGAAAATTGGGGCCAGATGCTGGTGGGTTAAAGGAAACTTCTTCCACCAGAAGGTCTTGATACCATCTTTTCCCGAAGCGGGAAAGTTCTTCATGCCTCTTAACACGTTTTTCACCTCCTCGGTAGTGATAGGTGAGCATTCTTCCTCAGGTGTTATGAGGGCATTGCAAAGCTCCTTGAAGCTATTTATGTTCTTTGAGTCTTCTTGAAGTGGATGCTGGACCTCGTAGACTTCTCTCCAAAATGCTCCGACCTCCTCTGGTTTGGGCGGATGGTCGGCAGTAACTGGAGGGTCTTGCAAGAGTTTAGATGGATCAGATGAAAATTGTTGATTCTCTCTGACCCACATCTCTCTCCGCTCTAGACTTCTCCTAGCGTTAGACAGTATTCGTATTCTGTCAACAATATGCTGTCTGATGGTCATTAGCTTTGATTTGTTGATTGTGTGATGACGGATCCGCAGTTCGCGCGCGAACCGTCGAACCTTGGCAGTGAAAGTCCTGCCAGATGTTATGTAGTCAATCACACACTGAATGCGGGACGCGTACTGTCTAGCCCAGCCTATCTTTGTGCTGAGTTGATGCATTCTTCTTGTGGTCTTATGATCAACTGTTGGTTTTGTTTTACGGCTTGCATCTGCCAAAGTTCTCGCTGCATTGTACACACCACAACTGATAGTCCAGAGGTCGGATTCTTCGGAAAAATCTCCACGAAGTTCATCATCCAATTCAGTCAGATCTTTGGGCTTGGGAGAAACCTGAATGTTGATGTTTCTGCGGGTCCTGAAGCATCGTTCTTCCTCAATCCAGGCTCTCGATAGGGATCGCAGATAGGATGCTGATAGGATATATATATATATATATATATATACATATATATATATACATACATTCGGGTGGTTATGTTGCATGATTGTGACTGCTGGTGGTAACAGTTTTGGAATTCTGGTAGTGCGTTGAAGGGATTGAAGCATATAGTTTTTTTCAAAGACGTCAAGCGGTTATTGTTGCACCTTAAAAGGTGACGTAAGAGAAAGGTACGTGGAGAAAATAAAAATTGTCAAAAACTGTGATCTCCGTGTACGGACTTGGAGCCACCACCTGAGATTGCTATAGTTGATCTCGTTGATTATTTTCTTTTAACGCATAGTTATCACATTTGTAATCAATTGAAAGCTTGCTACACGTTTCAAGCTTACAAAAGTACTTCAAGGCAGGCTTTGTTTTGAAGATACGCTTCAAAAAAAGATGTTCTTCTTGAAGAGGTTAGTCGGGCTAGTCGCCGGTAATTGAGGTTATAACCTCAACCAGGGCACATTATAATTTTTTTTATGGATTGCCAAATCACACACTTACCGAATTGCCAACAATAGTAATTAGATAAATGGCTTTTCTATCTGAAAATCAAAGCAATATCACAATTTTTCACTTAATTTAGTCAAAAAAAAAAAAATTAATTCTAGTCAAACTACTATCGAAAGAATGCTTTCCGTTCCACCATGTGATAAAAGCCATATAGTTTTGGACGTTACCGACCCCGTACGACGTAATGTTAGAATACTCAATATTAACCCTTACTCTGGACCCCCCTATTTCTTGGAGAAGTCCACGTTGCCTCGGTTCATATGTTCTAAATTGCAAAGTATAGGCGTTCCGAGATTAAAGTTTGACGTGCTGATGATACGTTCAAGTTACAGTCGTTTCCCAACTTTTCGAAAAGAACACCGAACAACATCATCCTTCCGAATAGTTCTATTAGCCGTTTTTTATAGCTAGTCAAGCAGATGGAAATCGTTGCCGTTATGTAGTGTATATTCATAGCTGGCAAAAACATTAATCTTCTTAACATGTTTAAAAAAATATAACTAAAAAAATAATTCAAGCTATTTTATTGAACTGAAAGACCTAGAAAACTAAGAATAATATATTGAAACGTGGAGGCATCTGGACCCGCACGGCTTCTGCCAAGCATACATCCCTGATTTTTGCACTTTTTCATTCCAATACCGGGCAAAATAATATATGTGGTAGGCGCTTCAACATTTTCTGGCTAGAATGACGTTCCGAGAAAGAGGAAACCTCAGCTCGCCTTTTGCTGACTTTCTGCTTCATTTGCGGCATGTACAGCTCGCGTACAACTATGCCTTCGATTCACCTACGGCTCACCGATTGCTCCTGCTGAAAACATCAGTCTTTTGTAAATAGCCCAGGTTTACGCGCCTGGCAAATAAACTATTATTCCATCTACTCAGAGAAATATCCTCTTGTGACAAAAGAATTTTTCTTGACGTAAATAGAATTTCATTTAAATTGATGTTTAATATGATTCTGATGCGTCTTAACAGGGTTCCTTTTGTAGCCAAAAATTATCATTGTGCGACGAACTCCACCTGATCTTGCAGCTAAATAATTACGTTTGTGCAAAAAATATATTCACGTAGTTCAGGACAAAACAGACAAGGGGGCGATGCTTTTGTTTCAAGACAACTTTTTCTGAGCGTTCGCTTCACCGTAATCCTCCGTCAGATTTCATGTATAAAATTTTGCAATAAATGACGACTTTTTTCATAGGCTTGGCGCCCAAGTATCAACCCAATCTGTTTCAAGACGACAACTGGTAAAATGGAAACTTGGGGTAATCAACAACACATTTGCTACAACAATCATTGCCCTGCAGGTATGTTTGTGTAGAATAGTGTATTATATAACAAGTGCGAGAAATTTTCGTCTTGCTGGTGTTATAAATATTGCACTCGTGGGATAGTTAAATTCGCGCGGCTGGTGTCGCACACGATATATTTTGTAAATAATGAAATATGAGAATTTTTCGTGTGTGTCAGGGCCTGTGAAACGTTTTGAGCCCAGTTGGGTAGTTTGGCTGACCGCACGAGTGAGCAGGGTGAGGGGGAACGTCCTGTTATGTGTAAATAATGAGCAATTTGCCAGATTTCATTTATGCGAGATTGGTTTGCCCAAGCTTCACAGAAACCAAATATTGCCATTTCCATTTATGTGTAACACATAATGTTCTTACTTCCTGATATTTAATTTTTTGAATATCTTAAAACACTTCTTTTACAAATGTTTCAGTTACGAGCGCTTAAAATTCATTAACCTCAAACGCTTTCACATCAAAATTATTCACGGAACAAATAGGAAGAATTCTCAACAAACACAACATCCAAAATATATTTAAACCACCTGCAAAAATAGGACAACTTCTAAAAAACCCTAAAGATAAAAAGGAACCTTTCAGTGATCCGGGAGAATATCAAATCCCTTGTTCTTGTGGTAAAGTCTATATTGGAGAAACCGGGAGGGCGGTAAGTCAACGTGTAAAGGAACATGAGAGTAAAGTTAGGCTAAAACATTTCACAGAAGCAGCAGAAGCTGAGAATCATATCGAAACAGGACATGGTATTTTATTTGACAAAACAACCGTCATTGCCAAAACGTACAATAAATTTTCAAGAAAACATAGAGAAGCAATCGAAATCTTGAAACACCCTAATAACATCAATAGGGACAATGGATATAATACCAATCCGATTTGGCTTTCCGTCCTCCCGGGTTTTTTAAAAAAGACTTGATTGGCCAATCAAGTTCAAGCAGTCCCCACCATGGGGCACTCTGGCCAATCACAGGCATCGTAGAGAATACATATAT
>CAKNXH010001245.1:49546-94456 GCA_932178445.1 Andricus quercusramuli | reverse complement strand
TAGCACATAAGAGAAAGAAGATCTTTTTTTTTTAGCATCGCTAATGCCAATTCGAGGCTACTTTTTTAAACCTAACTGCTCTTTGTTACTAATTACGGCATTTGGCTTAAAAATCTTAAAAGTTTGTGCACTGTCGTTACAGTACTGCGCGCGCTCGGGTCGCAACGGACTGCCTTCTATACCGACTGTGTAAGCTTATCCATTGGTTTAAAATGCTTGAACCTTCACACACACATAATAGAGCCGCGCACCAATGTAATAATTCATAAATTTTAGAAACGACCTAGATCGTCTTAAGCCGTTTTTCTAGAGAACGGCTCATATTGTCCCACTGTACTTTAACTAAACTTGAAGGTTATTTTGAGCATCGTTAATAGCTGGTTAAATCGCTATCCGGTCAAAAATGGCCGATCAAATTTAACAGCGTTTAGGCTACTTTAAACATGGTTTAAAAGTTGGTGAAAGGCAATGTACTGAGTTAATAAAGTTATTCAAGGATTAAAATTTAATCACAGTCGGTGGAATCGGCCCTAAGACTTTTATTGTGAAGTTCCAACATACATTTTTAACGGTGTATCCATAGTTGTTGAAGGTTATGCATTCGTGAAGTTTGGACAATGTGCGAATCACCCGTGGCAACAAATAAAGAGGAAGGTTACTCCATGGAAGTCACACAAACCGAACACCGTACCTCAGTCAGGCAGCCCAGGGGCCGTACCTCAGTCAATCGCCAGATCTCAGACATACAGCCAGAGCTTCATGTCTCAGCCATATAGACCGTCGGCTTGGTAGAAAAATTTCCGTCTTTTATGTCGCAAATGCCAGGTGGTATACAATCATTAGGAAAAATAGTTTGATCCATTGCATGGACTAAAATGTTTGTGCATCCACGAATTGTAAATTACATTACTGGAATATTATTTTACACTTTTTAATCAGGAGGAGATGTATAAAAAGTCAATCTACATAATAAAAAACACAAGTTGGATAATTTTTAATTGTTCCATCATTTTCCTTACTTACTCAACAATGATAAAAATTATTTTTTGCAAAGTAAATATATATCAGCGCATTGAGGTCGACCCTGCAGTGACGGTCCATCAAAACAGTTCGGAGGAGTGTTAGGATCCGTAAGTTTTGATCCCTCCCTATATAATGTTATTTTTAACAATTAAATTTTGTTCGTGAATTTATTTAGGAGTTATGCCAAAATTACTTCAGGCGATCTGGAAGGAGGGGTATTTGGTAAAATGTTACTGTTTCTCGTAAACTAACAAACTAACAAGACTTGAATTTGTATCCAAGAAAAATGTTGTCAGTCAATAAAGAAAACAAAATCCTTAAAATATTGAATTTTCAAACCAAAAAGACGAGCTTTGAAGAAAGTAGTTAATGTTTTGGCTTAATAATTGAATTTCCAACCAAAAAGATGATTTTTCTACTAAACGAGACGAATTTTCAATATATTACCTTAATTTTTAAATAGTTGAGTTTTCAAACTAAAAATGACCAATGTTTAACCAAAATCGCGCAATAGATGAATTTTTCTCACAAGAAATTAATTTCTTACAAAAAACAACATGAATTGAGCCAGTTAAATTTTCTATCAAACAGCTGAATTTTCTACTAAATTGTTGAAGTTTCAAGACAACAAGATACATTTTCTACAAAGCAGTGGAATTTTCAACCGAATTGTTATATTCTCAGTCAAACAAATTAAATTCCAACCTGAAAAAACGAATTTGTAACGAAGTGTTAACAAATATAACAAAGTAACTTTCAAACTGAGAAAATGAATTTTTAACGTTAAACGTAATAGTTATGGCTGATTCCACCATCTCTGATTAAATTCATGGTCAGCTAATAATGATTATTTTTTAATGAACGGGTTAACCATGATTATCTTGCGAAGCGTTTCACCATGAATTTTTACCTCTAGGTCAGCTAACTGTAAACCCTGTCCGCAATAATGTCTAGTTTCTCTATATTTCTGTTGAAACGGCGATTCTGATTGGCTGAGTCGCAAAACTAGTGTTCGCGCGACAGATATGTCTCCCACGTCACAAATTACGTGTTGCTTACTTGTTTTGTCGAAGCGTCTTCACAATAATAGTATGAAAGTGATAAAAGTGGAGTGGTGTTCTCATAAGAAAAAAGAAAAGGAGAAAAATATATTTTTTGAACATGGCGGAAAACTTAGCTGACGTGAGTAAATAAAAATATCGCAAATATGTATAGGATTTTTTCGTTCTTAGAAAGTTCTTGTGTCCTAACCTGAAAAGTGTCATTTGTTTTGTAGGGGAAAAATGCCAGAAAACGAGTAGAAAATTTCTCGAAAGCCGAAAAAGAGGTTCTTATACATTCCTATTGTCGAAAAGTATAACAAAATTATAGAAAATAAAAGAACAGATGCTGTGTGCAGCAAGCAAAAATTGCAGGCTTGGTACAAAATCTGCAACGAATTTAACGCGAAAGGCTTGTCCCCAGAGCATCGTCCTGCTGTGAAACCTAAATGATTTTGGGATAAATTTAAAAGAAATGCGAGAAAGCATCTCAGTTCCTTACGGCAAGAAACTTTTAAGACAGGTCAAATAAAATTTTCACAAATTATTGATCACTTGCATTAACCTGAATTAAACATTCATTTCTATTGTTTTCAAATGGGTGGTGGAAGCAATCCCGTAAAGGAAGATCCGTTGGCTGACCAAATAAAAGGAATCATTGCCAACACATCGGAGCAAACGGATAATTCTTATGACGAGGACACTCTGTCAGGGTATTAATATTTTATTCATCATTATTATATAATTGTCATTGATTAAAGGGGAGCTGATCCTGTAAAAATTGATCGCTGTGGGACGTTAAATTTAAAACTTGTTGTTATTTTCTGTTTTTTTTTTTGTTTTCATCAAATTAATAGTTTTAATAATAAACATGAAAATTTGAAAAAAGTTAAAAAAAAAAGAAATTCAATTACTGTTAAGAATTTATCTTCGTGATTCTTGAAATTTATTCTTCTTTTTTTTCTTTTTTAACATTTTCTACAACCTCCTCTTTATTGATAAGAAATTTTTCCAATTGCACTCGACATCTGAAGGTCTGGATCGAGAAACTCGCCCAACGCTCGATATCGGATGAAATTATTGTCCAAGTTACAAAATTGATCTTTTTGAATATAGGCTTGTAGATAATTATGAGACGGAACTTTTTTCTATTTTCCATGTTTTTTTTTATCAAAAAAGAATTTTTATTATAAACATGAATAAGTAAATAACGTTCGTCCTTAAATTCAATGACTTGCCTACAAGCTGAAAAGAACAGAAAATTGCCTATTGTTTAATAATATCCAATTTCAAATAGAAACCGATCGTTAACCTCGTTTTTTTAGTTTCGCCGACAAAAAGTATCGATATTTCCTCTAATTTTAACTGCATCGATCTGACAATAGACAAATTTCAGTTTTTTCTTCAGCTTTGAGGTATCGCTGGTAAGTAGAGGTTGGAAATTTGATTCAAATATCACGTCATCGGGTTTCGCATATCCGCGATTGTGCAGTTGTTCATTCAGAATAACATCCCACTGTATATTTAGAAGTGGATCAGCAGGGGGAATTGGTTAAGCAGCCATACATGCTTTATTATGTAAAACGGCTGTTGCTACTATCAACGGTAGGACATGGTCAACTGAAAAGCGTATTCCTACCGCTAAACAGGGAAATCTCCGCTTCCAAAGCTCAAATGTTCGTTGTTCGTTCGATAGTATGTATTCTGAGTTCTAATTTGGGACTCGTTAAACAATATTTCAGCGGGGGTTTGAGGATTTTGTATCGGTGTAACGAGGTATGGCTTTAATGCGTAGCGTAGAATTTCTGAAGATGGTCGAATCGTGAGTAGATCCAGGCCAACGTGCCACGACACTTGTGAATTTCAAATGAGCATCACATGTGGCCTGTACGTTTATAGAAAAGTATCCTTTCCTGTTTCTGAACACTTCTGCATTATCTCCACCTTTAATGAAATATAAGACTAAGTTGCTTGAAAATGTGCAGAGAAATTATGGTATAACCTCAAAAATTCAAATAAATTGTTTCTTGCCACAAGATTGAACTTTAACGTGTGTACAATTGGGGTTTCAATCGTGTGCGAAACTACGAATGTTGCCGTCGTTTCGTGAACATTGCAGTTTACTTCTTCAGGGCTGACATAAAACTGAAGTCTCAGGTTATGTTGGTCTTATATATGTATTCTCTACGATGCCTGAGATTGGCCAGAGCGCCCCATGGTGGGGACTGGTCGAACTTGATTGGCCAATCAAGTCTTTTTTACATTTTTTACATTAATGTCTTCAAGCTCATTTACGTGGAACACTTTCAGCTTTTAACTGACTATTTACTTGCTACATCAGCATTTTTTTCTGAGTTATTGTACTTCAAAGACAGATGCCTATAATTTTTGCGCCGATAGTAGGCACGTTGCAGCGGGGTTAAAGCAACAGGCGGGGCAATTTGAAATCTTGGTGTGCTAGATCGGTATTGCGAGAGAAAGGGCAGACTATTCCCCTTCTCTCACTTAATCCTCATGCTTTTTCAGATCAGAATGATCAACATCTCTCGCTCACTCACCAGCAAACGCCGCACCAATGTTAGGAATCATGCGGCTAGTCCCCTGCTACTCGTATTTTCATGAGGCCCACCCAATGAAAGAAAAAAAACGTAATAACCATACAAGAAGAAATGGCACATTTTTGGAAAAAGTTAAACGAAATACAGGGATAAAGTTCCAAATAGGTGAACCCTCTGATTTCGTTGAAACCACGTATACTTACGTATTTTTCATGAGCTGATTACGAAAATCATACTGAAAATTGGCGACAAGGACATCTTCATGGTAAAAACCATAAAAACCCCATAAAAATTACGATCACTCTTGTCTCCCTGTCCAAAGTTAAGTGTGGGGGGTGGGGCTACGAATTTACTGGATAGTTACGAAAATGCGTTCTGTTACGCTCGTCCCCCTTTCCAGGTTTAAGTGTGTGTGTGTGTGTGGGGGGGGGGGGTACACATATACTGACTAGTTACGAAAATGCGTTCATTTACGTTCGTCCCCATTTCCAGGTTTAAGTGTGGGAGCGGGGGCTCCGCATTTACTGACTGTTTACGGAAATGCGTTCAGTCACGCTCGTCTCTTTTTTCAGGTTTAAGTGGAATTCAATTTAGTAGAAAACTGGAAAAAAGCAAAGAGGCTGAAGCCTAAAAAAAGCTAAATAAAACGGGCATGAAATGCTGAATATATTCAGTGATCAGGGTAACACATTTTAATATCAGCAATCAGTTGCTTAAACGGATCAGCGCTTTGTTTTTTAATCTGTTGCCGCCACAAAAATTCACAGAGATGATCTGAAAGGTTGCTCTTGTGCACTCCTCCTCATGAGAGAAATCTTGGCATCCACCGCCAAGATGATTCAATATTCTGAGTGTACGCTCCGGTATCAGAATTCACAAACTTCTCGGAATGATTCACATTTTTGTGAACGAAACCATGATCTTTGAGGTTAATATGACCTTTCTTACAATCGGTGCGGATCTCTGTCCCTTCAGCTACATGTTTATTGTCAACTAAAGTAGAGAAGCCTGATCCCTTTTATTATCGGGGCAGATTTCCAACCGATAATTTTAGGGATGTCCTCTCTCGTATTTTCGACGGCCGATCTTGCATTCATCAATTTCTACTACTTCACCGACACCTCCGATACGACCTTCCTCTTCGAACTTATTGTCAAGAGCAACCATACAGACCTCTCTACAAAAAGAGAAGCGACCCGCAACAACTTTCCGCAAAATCATCTGAGCGTTTACAATGCTGCTTTCGCGGATCGTTTGATCAAAATTAAAGTTTACAGCGAAACAGTATGAAATGAGCATACACGCCGCTGCAGAAATGTGACAGCTTTCATAATACATAAACTAAAAAGATTATATTGGTGATCCATCCTAATGATACCTCGAGAGAAGAAAAAAAGTGAAAAGACAATGCCCTATTCACTCAAATAGACTCGAAAATAATAAATGCACGCGAGAAACACACGCCTGTTAGTACCATGAGCGCGGACGGTAAAGAAAAACCTGTTGCTTACTGTGCTAAAACCATCACTTTTATGTAGTTTTTGACTGGCTACGAAAGTGCGTTTAGTCAATCTCGTCCCTTTTTCTCCTTTTTTTCTCGTTCTTTTTTCGTAACTAGTAAGAAAATGCGTAACCCCCCCCCCCCACACTCAAACCTGGAAAAGGAAGCGAGCGTAACTGAACGCATTTTCGTAACTAGTCAGTATATGGGTAGCCCTCCGCCCCCACTTAAACCTGGAAAAGGAGACGAGCGTTTCTGAAAGCATGCCCCCCCCCACTTAAACCTGGAAAAGGAGGCGAGCGTAACTGAGCGCATTTTTCGTAACTAGTCAGTATATGCTCCCCCCCCCCACACACTTAAACCTGGGAAGGGGAAGAGCGTGACTGAACACATTTCCGTAAGTGCATATTTGTAACTCTTTTTTTTTTATTGTTTCTCCAACGCAATCCTCTTTTTCTCAAAAAAGAATGGTTTTTGGCAAGAAGTGTATAATACAAAAAAGATGTATTTTTATGCTAGCTAGAACTTTTGTTTGAAATATTTTTCAAAATTCTCTGTATTTACTGTATTTACTTAGATAAACAAAAAAATCATAATTTTATGGGTTTTTTAAAATGGTTTTTACCATGAAGACGTCCTTGTCGCCAACTTTTACTATGATTTTCGTAATCAGCGCATGCAAATACGTAAGTATACGTGGTTTTAACAAAATCGGAGGGTTCACCTGTTCGGTAATGCACCCAAATACAGCAGTATAAGAAAGTTCATACTAACAAAATGAGCGAAAATCACATCCCAGTACTTTCAGTTGACAATGATTCAACATTAAATCGAATTAAGAAGCTTCACATCAACAGAACTAGTAAGAATAAGATCCCTGGACGTTTGACTGATGAGGATTCAACATCAAGTCGATCAATGAGTGAGAATAGAATACGAGCACCCTCGATTAATAGCGGTCTCATACTTTTATCTGGTAACATATATATACAAACAATAGTGGCTCTTCCTCAAATTCTGTTATGCCAAACAATTCGTGCGTAATTATTGTGTGAATGACGATTATTGACAAAATAGTTTCTGTACAAACAGTGATATTTATATATAGTATTTCACACATTTACTTGTATGGTAGATGCAGTACCGAATTCTAGCGAACTGAAATCAATTGACGCAACTGAATCTTCGCTCTTGTTTTTTAAGTCTTCCTCTGCGAAAGTAACCGCAACCCGTTTCAATCTGACTTCTTTCAAAAATCCACTTCTCACGAATAAAAGTGACAATGTAACGAATTATAGCTTCGACATAGTAATCCACCTTCTACTGTAAATAATTTTTAATGAATTGTATACTCACGCAAAATTGACTTTATTCGCTATGCATAGATTTGCAGCCTAATTTTTAATATTTTTTTTGTATCATGCTATATTTACCTAGTCTTAAATTCATTGTTTATGGCCTGAAATCTCGAAAACAAAATTTGGAGATAAAAGAGGATTGAAAAGAAATGAGAGTTTTACTGATCTTTATAGTTCATCTGCTACCCTATTCGAGTCGCTTGATTAATTCCCTGTAAAAACTGTGGAAGAGTTTGAAAGCTTGGACGATGAAAAAATAAGAAATTACGAAAGATTTTGGTAACTTTTTTCGTAAATATTGTAACATACTTCAGGAATTGAATGCATTTGTTAAAAATTCACTTGATTGTTCTTGAAGATTCATCATTTTAGTTGAACGTTTATCTTGAAAATTGATGACAATTTTAAAATATGAAAAATTTCATTTCAAAATTTCATTGTAATTTTACAAAATTCTTATGTTTCTTAACTTTGTGCAATCACTCAGAAGACAATAGTCTGAAACCTGGTTGAAAATTCAACTGCTTCGTAGAAAGTTGAACTACTTCTTAAAAATCTATTTTTTGTAGCAGATTCATCATCTTAGTCAAAAGTTTATATCTTTGGTTGAGAATTTAAATATTTTGTTCAAAATTAGTTTGTGTTTTTGCTTGTTTGAAAATTAACTTCTTTATCTGCAAATATGACAATTTTCATTTAAGTTGAAAATAAATATTTGTAATTAAAAACTGATCGTGTTTAGTTGAAAAATAAGCTATTTGGTAGAAAATTCACATATTTTTGTTGTTGTTGAGAATTCAACTATTTTGTTAAAAATTAGTATTTTTTGTTAAATTTAATTGTTTCCTATTTAAGTTAAAATCATTCTTGGTTGAAATATCAAACATTAAATTTTGCATTGAGAATTAATATCTTGTTTGTTGAACAAAATTCGTCTACTTGGTTGGAGATTGAACTTTCTTATTGATTGAAGATTTATAATCTTAGCTGAGAATTCAGCTATTTCGTTTTAAATGAACTTTTTTGTTCCAAATTCAAATTTTCGGGTTTATGACTCAACTGTCTTGTAGAAAATGCATTTATTTTGTTGAAAATTTCAAATTTTTGGTAGAAATTATTTTATTTCGCGGAAAATTGATCTCTTTGTTTGAAGAGTGATCTATTCGGAAAAAAATTATCATGTTTGGTTTAAACCCGACTATTTGATGAAGAGTTAAACTTCTTTATTAAAAAATCATTTTATTTGCAAGATTTAACTCTTTTTTTGAGAATGTAACCATTTTCTTCAAACTTGTTTGTTTTCGGTTGGCTGAAAATTAATTTTTTTGTCTGAAAATGTAACTATTCCATTTTTCGATGATCAATTTTCCTTTGGATGTTGAAAATTCAACTAATTTCTAGAAAATGCATGTCTTTTATTGGAAATTCGTCTTTTTAGATTGAAAATTCACCTTCTATGGTAGAGTGAACGTTCTTGATGAGAATTTAGATTTCTTCCGGAAAATTCATTTGTCTTGATTAAAATAAATATTCCGTACATTCAAAGGAGTGATTTATTTGACACAAAAGGTCTGGATTCGTTGAAATCTGATGAGTCCTTGAAAGAAATATTTATTTTGTTAAATGAGTTCGAGTCCTTAAAGAGATTAGAACGCATTTGAATCAATTAATTTGTCTATATTTGAACCAAGTTTTTAGGTTTGTTTAAATCTAAGAAATAATTATTTCATTCAAAAGAATATTAATTAAGTTGAAATTATATATCTATTTTTCACAAAGAGTTGATGCTTTCGACCAATGAAGTATTTCTTCGGATGAATGAAATATTGTTTTTACATAAATTTTTATTTTTTTAGTGAAATGAAATGTTTTTATTTGATTAGAAAAATTAGATTATTCATAACAAATAAACATTTGTTTCAAGAAAATAATGATGTTGAATTGAACATTTATTCATTTGGTTGGAAGAAATTTTTCTTTCAGTGTTGAATACGAAGGAGACCATTCCGAAAAAATATTTATTTTAATCAAAGAAATATTTCACTAAGAAAACGCCTATCCATCCGATTGAAATAAGTACCATATCACATTATTGAATTCTGGCGTAATTTGTTTAAGTTAAATACTGATTCTAAACTGATGTTGTCAAATTCAATATTCATGTTTTTGATTTCTGCTCCCGAGATACCTTTTAGTCAAAAGGTAAAAAAGTAAATTTCTCATTTATTAATAAGAAATCATCTATGTCAACCTTTTTCACAATTTTCCCTAAAACTCCTGAAAACCCTATAACTACCATTAATATGATTGTTTATTTTTAATAACTTCTCTTGATTCATTCTTATAACAATTGATATAAATTGAAAAAAACCCTCACTGAGCATATTGCATTTTTTTTTCACATTTTCTGAATAATCTTCAACATAAGAAAAAGATTTTCACTCTCGTGATATTTTCGTCTACAACGAGCCATTACTTATTCACAGCGTTTAAGGCAATATATTTTTTATAAATCCACGCTCCTTCGAACAGTTGCATTTTTCTATCTTAAACTACAAAAATTTACAACCGTAAACAATTTTGAAAAACGAAAACAGAATTCTTTTAAAAAGTATTGCATGTAGACCCTGAATATGCACAAATAATGCATGTACATAAAAAAATGAGAACAAACCATTATAATTTACAAAAATTCTAATTTTTCTCAAGTTTGTACTAACAAACAGAAGGCAATATTTTGTAAATGGAAACAAGCTAGGTTATGTTCACAATTTCAGAATAGAGAATTCTTATTGTTTGAAGAGATTTAAAAATGCTACACCATCGCGTTATTTTTTATTCAATTTGATATTTTTCCAATTACTATAACCTTTTTGTAAATCCTAAGCCCTGAATAATTTCAATAATAATTTCAATAATTTTAATAATTTCAATAATTTGTATATCCTAAATAAGTTTATATATTTTTAGCAATTATTTTGATTCAGACAGGCAAGAAAGTATATTTTGAATGTGAAAAAAGCTAAAAAACAAGAATAAACTTCTTTAGACACTCAATTTGATTTTTGTTCAAATGAGACCCTTTTTTGCAAAGTTTTTGAAATGATTGCAATTTTTTATGGAAAAATAGGAAAATGTTCCACACAACGAAATTTTGAAAATAGAAAACAGAACTATGATGAAAAGTAGTACATAAAAACCCTGAATGTGTATAATTAACTTGGGGGCCATTGGTCCATCGTAATTTTAAGGTCATAAAAAATTCTTATATTTCTCAACAACTTTGTTCAAACAGTCAGAAGGCGATGTTCTTAAATTGGGACGAGCCAGATTCCGTTTTTGACTTCACAGTGCGACCTCCTTCTTATTTCAATAAAGATAAGAATATAACACTATTGCTGTCTTTTAATTAACATTTTTGTTTTTCACATATTCCATTTTTATAACCTTTTATAATTTATATCTTTATTTATTATTAATTCATTTATAATTTAAATTTATTTATTGACATGAAGCTATTAGTTGCCTTCGACTACTGGATTAGCAAATATCTCAACTAATCCAATTATTAATTTTCCCCTCATCACTGCTGTTCCACTTTTGTTAATCTAATCTGTAAAAAATCAGTAGTGAATATTTAAATTTTACTAATATCGACTTGAAGAGGCCTCAAAATATCTTTTGCAGTAGGAAAAAAACTATACAATTAAATTAGCCTCCTTTAGGCACTCAAGTTCATACTTATTCATGCTGCTGCTTATTCAGAACAAATCTTTTTTACAAAGTTTGTTAAATGACTGCAGTTTTCTATAGATAAGAAGTAAAATATAAAACTGAAAACAATTTTTTAAATCGAAAACAGAACTCCGTTGAAAAGTAGCCGATGAAGACCCTAAATGTGTATGATTTTCTTTAAACAATCAGAAGGCGATGTATTAAAATTGGGGCAGGCTGCATCGAATTTATAATTTCACAGTGTGACCTTCTTACCATCTCAAGAGAGTTGAGAATGTAACACCATCGCCGTATTTTATTTTATTTTTCTATTTTTCACGTTTTCGATTTTTGTAACATTTTTTAAATTATTACATACAGACCTAAGTAAATGTATTTATTTGCATCAAGCAATTTCTACTAACCTTTTGTGGCTCAAGTTCATACTTATTCAAGCTGATGCTTATTTAAGATAAATAATTTTTACAAAGCTTGCTAAATAATAGCTCATTTTTATGAAAGAGAAAGAGAACGTACAACCGAACAAAAATTTTGAAAATCGAAAACAGAACTCTGTTAAAAAGTAGGGCATAAGGATCCAGAATATGCATAATTAATTAATATAATAATCCATATTTATCCACTATATTTTGAAGATTGTACAGAAATCTTATTTTTCTTAACTTTGCTCAATTAATCAGGAGGCACTATTTTGAAAATATAAACAGACTAGGTCACGTTTACAATGTCACAATATGACCTTCTTATTGTTTCAATAGAAATAACAATGGAATACCATCGCGTCGTTTTATCAAACTTCTCTATTTTTCACGTTTTCCATATTTATAACTTCTTTAAAATAATTATATACAGTTCATAACCATTTTTTAACCAGTAATTATATTTCGACTATTGAATTAGAAAATATCTCGACTACTCAAATTAGTAATTTTCTACCAATCTTTAGTAACTCAGAGAGCAAAAACGCTTAAAAACTATGGTATACTTCTTCAAGACTCAAGTTGATACTTATTCTCCTTAGGCATAATTAAGAAAATAGATTTTTTTACATTTTTTAAATTAACTTCTGGCACAAAATAAAACTTGTTATTCTCGCGACAAGTTTTCTCGTGCGGCGAGTCACTATGTATTGATAGCCTTATAAACAATATATTTTTCATAAATCTCCGCTCCCTACAAGTCACGATTTTCAAGTGATCAAGAATGTGGTGTCGCAATGATAAGCGATATTTTCCAAATATTTAAATCATAAAACGTCTGAACGAATTTTGCCCAGGCGATTTCAACAAGGTTTATTTTTTTCATTTGTGTTACCTAATTATGAAGATATTATAAAATATTTATAAACAGACACCATTTTCACATGAAATATAAAAGAATTTATTCTATCGTAACAATTTTCTGCATGACGACATGATATCTACCTAAGACATCTATTTCAGTAATATATAATCAAATATGGGTGATTCCACAGTCTAGACGATTCAACTGATAACTGTGCAAATATGTCAATTTTCTTAAAAAATCATTTGTTTGTAACGCTGTGAATAGCAAGCGGTTTATCCTACGAAAAAACTGCAAGAAGCAAAAGAGTTTTGTTTTCGCTGAGAGATGCCAAGAATGATTTCATAAAATTTGTTTCTCAGTGAGGAATAAAACAGTTAAAAAAAATTCTGAACAAAAACTGTCCAGGATTTATAACCAGGGCACATTTTCTGGCCTTTTGAACGAATGCCGACTTGATTATTTGAAGAAATATTTGTTTGGCATTCATGGTCTATGGTCAAATACAGCTCAGGAATTTACACTCAACGGACCCAAGTTCGATTTCTGCTGAATGTGGATTTCTTATGAAATTTTTCTGTTTTAGTGTCATCAATATTTCAAATGAAGTGAATTTTAAAACTTAAATATTTTTAACAATAACAATGTTAATTACAATACAGGCTGAAATAATACATTTGTTCATGTAAGAACAGAAGTATTACAATTAAACTGCGAACCACTCGATTGACCTCGGGCTTGGTTTAGGCTAAAGAAATATTTATGTGAATCAGTGGAATATTTTTTCGCTTCGAATGTTTAAGAATTTGATGTGCACAAATAGTTTTTTGGGCCCTAAACCCTTCGCTTCACAATCAGTATTTCTTAGATTCGAAGAAATATTTCCCTCTGACAAATAGGTCTTACTTTTAAATCAAATAATCTTAACTTAATCCTATTCAAGATTCTTAAGCAGAAATAAATCATTTCTTAGGTTCAAAAAATGCACTCAGTTTTAATTTCATCGAAAAGAATTTTTCGCGCAATTCCTCATCGAATTAAGTACGTAAACTTAGTTTATTGTCTTCTTATACATTTTCCAAACTTTCTGCCTGATATTTTATTTACAAAAAAAGTTCTTAGATTCAAAAAAAAAATTCAGAAAATTGAAAAAGTGAGGTTCGTAATGTAGGCATTTGACTGTGTCACATGCCCTTAAATTAAAAGTTTTACAAATAACCAGGACATTCACTCACTTCACTCAAGTGAAATTAATTCGTATATTAGAAGTGTATTATTTTAAAAACATTTCCAACAGCGTCTTTCTTTTGAAAATTCAACCATATGATTGAAAATGCGTGCTTTAAGTTGACAGTTAGACTATATGGTTAAAAATTTGTCTGTTCCGCTAGAAAGTCCAACTATTTGATTGTTAATGACACTGATTTATGACAAATTAATTTTTTATTAAAAATTCGAATATTTTTTGGAAATGAGAAATGAAATGAAAAATTTGTAACGCAGTTTATAGAGACCCCTTATTGTAATCCTTATTGTTTCCCAGGTGGTTTACCAGGTCGAGTTTTAATATTCTTCGGAGGCATTTTGACAATAACTCCTCGGAGGTATCTAAAAATCATAATTATGAGAACTACGACAACGCTAGTACTCCAGAGAATTTACCAGGTCACTCAAACATATTCTTCGACGAATTTTCAGACCCTGCATTTATGCAAAGGCTAAAACGAGTTTCTGAAGAAGCAATAATAGTCCGGGTTCCCTAGGTGGTTTACCAGGTCGATTTTTAACATTCTTTGAAGGCATTTTGACATTAACCCTCCGGAGGTATCTAAAAATCATAATTATGAGAACTACGACAACCTTTGTACTCCAGAGCCTTTACCAGGTCACTCAAACATATTCTTCGGGGAATTTTTAGATCCTGCATTTATGCGAAGGGTAAAACGAGTTTCTGCAGTGAAAGAAATAATTCGACGATACACGCATAATTGTAGTTATTCCAACCATAACGTATTGCTCTCTCAGCTACAGCGATACGGTTTGCGTATTTACCCATAACATAATTGCTGAAGCACTATTACTGATTGAGTCATATGTTTTAATAGATATTTCTAAACATAAGATGGCTGTAGTAGAACGAATTTACGGTTGCGTTAGACTGAATTTGGTTGTGGTAAATCAACCATACGCAGGACTGTCGGAGCTGCTCCTCCCGTTGAGGAGATCTAAGCATACCGTTCGGATAATCTAATGTTATGAATGTCTAATATACGATGCTAATGAGAGTGCATCATTCATATTATAGTGCAGTTAAAGTTGATTTGAAAATTCGATTTTTTGGTACTTTTGTTATTATTAATAATATAAAACTATAATTTCGTTGAAAAGAATTTTTCATAAATAGAAAAATCACAACATTCAAATATTATTCTTAAGATATAAAAATGAAAGGCAAATAAATGCCACTTGTTTGTCGAAACAGCTATAGGTCCAGCCTTATTCATGAACAACTTTTGTATGTACAAATTTCGGAGTAAATCCTTCAGAAGCCTCCTCACTCACCTCGTTCTCTATGTAACACTTATCGTCAAACTGTGGTATAAATTTGGCCAGAGTGAATTCAAGTTTGCTTATAAATAATATCGCCAAAAACTTAATCTCCTTATTATAATTAAAAGTCGCATTTTTTCATGGTTCCAAAATTTTAATTATATATTAATAACAATTTTTGAAACTAATTCATTTGCCCACGCCATGACAGCGAATAAAGAAACAAAATACTGAGAACTAATGTTTTTAACGTTGTTTTGTTTCTTCTATTCCTTCTCCACATAGCCTCTAAACAATTTTTAACCTTTTTTTTTTAAACCGTTAATGTTGATATAATCACTTTTTCATATCTATTAGATTCACAAAATGAAAATTATCATTTGAAGAATATAAACCATCAACTTTTTACAAAATATTTTGAAAAATTCCAAATATTTTTATTTTCAGCAAATAATTAATAAATTAATTAGAGTATAATCGTCATATAAGCATTTAAAGCATAACCTTCTCTCGCAGCGGGCGCATTTTATAAATGCGACTCTATGACAGTTGCAGTTTTCTAGCGTCAAAGTAATTGGAAAACAAACTTGATTGATGTTCAAAAAATCATTTTTTTCAGGCAATAATTTCGAAGCATACTTCACGAAAATTTATTTCTCTTTGCTCTTTCAAAAGATCGGGTTCGTTTTGCAACTTTTTAATGAGGGTTTTCATCTGGCGATAAAAATAGATAACACAAGGTTGGCACAAATGGGTACATGTCGGTTGTATTGTTTTAACAGTACAAGATACTTCGCCTGAATCATTACTGAAAACATCATCATAAATTTAAGAATCTGCTTGTCGACCACAGGATTCAACTAGCAACAAAAATTCATTTTCACCAGCATAGGGTCTGACAACGTTTTGCAAGTATTCACAAAAAAGTTCTTTTGTTAATTTCCCTGATTTTGAACAAGTCACGTAAACGTTTCCATATTCCTCCGTTAATTGCTCAACTGTTTTTGCAACTCTGGAGCCAAAAGTATGACCAGTTTCTTGCATGCATAAAAATACGGTGGGAAGTAATGTCCCATCATCTGTTACACTGTATTGGACCGTGTACGAATGAGTCATTTTGTTAAAATTTTTTTTTTGAATCAAAAAGGTTTTCGCACCTTTGAAATTTAGTGACCGGTTATAAACAATTTCGTACTGACAGCCCGACTGATCAGTATTTATGACAAATCGTAACAAAAACTTTGGCATCAATACCCGTGTTTGTTTCTGAGAATTTTCAGCAGCTGCGACTGTACCTTCCAGCGCAGCTACATCATTTCATTGCTCATTGTTGCAAAACCCTCGTTGTGACCTGCTCGTGATTTTCTCGTGCATCTTTGAAGCGTTCATAAGTTTCGGAATTGATGATTGTCATAAAAAGTAACAAAAAAATTGTCATAGAGTTCGTAAAATCTGTCGCGGATAAATTCTCGTTCAAAGTACTACTATCACTGTAACTTTCTGTTTGTCCATTGCAATCAAAAGAATTTTCGTCACTTTCCATGATTTTGTCGCTCTACAAACAACAAAGGGGCACCGGAAAGCCAGAAGGGAAAATTTTTTGAAGTAAATATTTACATTTGATTTTCTTTTTGGGGTACCAAGAACAACCACAGAAAGAATAGATAGCCAGAGTACAATTTTGAACGTCAATCAAGTTTGTTTTCCAATTACTTTGACGCTTGAAAACTCCAACTGACGATTATCACCCCAAATTATGTACTTCATAATTATAAAGATAAAAAAGAGTATTATTCAATATATTATATGATATTATGATTAGAAAGTGTCTAATTTTTTCCACTTTCCGAAATTTTATAAATTAAAATTGTTACTGATATAATTTAAATTTTTGAAATTTATTAAAAAAAAAAAATTTAGCCAAAAGATTCAAACCCCGACAGCAGCGAGTCGCAAGCAGGCACGCTACCGCAGGGCCAGCGCCGCTGGCTGAAAAATTTCCCGCGTGACTGATACTAGTGTATCAGTGAAGGTAGCCGCAATTTTTAAACATCAATATTTAAAAAACTAGGCTCCACGTATAAAAAAGCCGTGACAATTGTTGAATGAAATTCGATAATCTTTCGAATTATCGTCATGCGAACTCGATTTGAGTTTCATACTTGAGGCCTTCCCCTTGTCAGTATGACCTTGACGAGATCTTGAATTGACCTCTGGGTGATCTCACAGGGTTGAGAAAATCCCAGATTTGGACTCGGCGACACCCAAAACGTGTACACATATTTTTTCACATTCATTTAGCCAGTTTTTCTCACTTTGGCATTGAAATGACCTTGAACCAGACATGGTAGAGGTTAACCGACCTCGGGTGCGAAATCAGCGACCCCAAAAACCCTAGTATACCTCAATGAAGTCCGGTGATAATTTTCCATTAACTCATTAGATCGTGTGAAAAACTATTTTGGGAATTAGTTTTTGTTTTCCAGTATCTGTTTAATAAAATATTAAAATCAATGTGAAAAAAATTATCGATTTTATTATTCCATTACACAGATTTTTTTAAATTTTCCCTCCAGTCACCGACGTCATGTTGATTTGACCTCAGCACCAGCGGCCAACAGAACCGAACGCCTCAGTCTCTTATCAACCTTGCACTTCACTGATGGCTGTCTACATCGCGTGTGTTTTTACTCGGTTTTCTACTTGTTTTTCATGAAGTGGCAAAGATATTCTTTGAAGGTGGTAATCTTATATCTCTAATTATTTCGTGTTTTCTTAATTAGTACGTTTCCGAGGGATTATATACGACATACCTTGCTCTTTCACCGGAATAAAACATTTATTTCAAAGCATTAGAATGAGAACTCTGTAAAGACCATTTGAGTTTGGGTCTTTTTATTATTCATTATTCAGTTCCAAGTTCAAATGCACACCTACGACTCGCACGGCATGTGAAACATATGTGGCCACATGGAAGACACATTTGCATGGCGATATGAAGTGGCGTATTGCGGCCTAATCCGAATGTGTGCGACCCATAATGCTTGCACTGTGCAGGCATTTTGTTATCTGGGATAATGCAGTACTCTCTCTCTCTCTCTCTACTTCTACGCAGTACGTAATAATTTGCGTCTTAAAGTGGTGTGTTTATTCATTTGGTGAGTCATAAGCCTAAATTTAGTATCATTAATGAGTGTGTGGCACCAGTCAGACCGGATGTAAAATGGACTTTGAACTTGTTTAGACTTTTTCATGTTTAAAGATGTCAATAATTGAATTACTCATTTTCTGACGCATATCCTGTAGGCGAAGCGAATTGACCTACTGTGTTATTGGCTAATCTGTAGGGAAAATCCATGACGCAATAAATGTGATTGGTTTTTGGGCGAAGAGAGGGCATGAGGCTCCCCTCATTTGTTGGTTATAAAAAAGCACGCAGAGCTTAAAGTTTGTAACAAGACGAAATTTTAGGCATTTTTTATTTAAATTATTATTTGTTTTTTAAAGCGATATCTGTTCTCTCGGCACGTGGTACGGCACTCCAAGGGCATACTTAGGTTAATTTTAAGAAGTAGGATTAATTCTTAGGGTATTTTGTTTATAGTTCACGACCTTGCCTCATCACTCTTCTCAACGAGGGACAACGAGGGATTCCGGAATTCTGTAGGCCTGCGGAAAACTGGGATTCGCTCGCTGTCTCTATCAAAATTACGAATCGAGATTTGAATTTAAATCTGGTTCCCGCATTTCCGTTTGCTGTCTCCAATAGTCCCGGGACCTGGCTGGAAACCTTGGATGCCTCCAGAGCCAGGGATGCTTCGGATCCTGTTCACTGAGCTTTGGGAATGAACTTAGTAGCCTGGGAGCTATACCTTGGTCTGTACCAGTAATCCTTATGAGGGAGGAAGCCCTCACATCCCCTAACCGGGCCCTCCACGCTACGGCACTGGACCGAGATTTCAGCCTACTTCAAGACTTCCGGGATAAGGATGAGAAGCAGGTCTATTGTCCTAGATTTGTTGTCGTGTGTTTTGCCAATGCGGACACTCGCTCCAGAGTGAGTAGGGAGCTTCCCCATTTACCGGAAATGCTTCGGATCTACGCTTCAGATATTTTGATTTAGCTACAGATTATAAATTGAGCCGCTCCTGCATCTTCTACCAGATGGGCACGACGATATAGAGACGAACGAGCTACGTTCAAATCGACCAATCCCACGGCCGCGCAGAGCAAGCAGCCAATCAGCGCCGCGCCATGGAAACTCGCCCAAAGGAGACGAGACGACTCGCTCGACGACCGGCAAGCCGGGTCCTCTTTCGTTCGGCAGCATGATCCAAGAAGCATGGTCTCGCCACGCGCATCTAAAAAAAAGTGAACCAATCAAATGGCCTGTAGGAATTCGTACAGCGGAAGACATTTTTAAAGGGACGTCAAGCGGGAAGTTTAAAGCAGGTTCAACGCTGCAAGTGTTAATTGCAGAAAAAACTCGAAAACAGTCTTATAACTAATCGTATAAAGCTCAAATGAAAATTAGAAAAATATGTCTTATATTGATAACGAGTATGAAATGTGAAAGAGCGTGCTATTTAAAAATTTAAGTGCTTCTTTGCAGCATATTTGGAGAATTATAAGCCCATACTATTTACGCTATCGATTCTGAAAAGAACGATGACAGTTGAACAATTTTCTTGTATTGTGATTTTTACTACAGAAATCATTATAAATAATTTGTACTAGTTGCCCTGGCGGACCAGCCGAACGCAAGCATTACGCTACAGCGTAATGCTAAAGTAATGGTAAAGTAGTATGGCATTATAATTATTAAAAGAAGCAAAATAAATATGTAAACTTTTGCAATTATAATGATGCGTTAAAATTTACGTTAAATGGTCGTGCTGTAATTGCAAAAAGTTTGTTTTTCAGCGTAAAAAAATGCAAAAATAATGTGCTTATCATTGCAGTCTGCTAATGACGGCTTCAAGCGGGTTGCCAACATGCAGGGGCCCGCATTAAATGACTGGCACTTTATTTTTTTATTTTTTAATGCTGAAAAAGCAAGTTGTTGCAATTACGACATCACCATTTAACGCACCTCCAAATATAAATAGAAAAAAATAGCTCCAAAACCTCTATGACAATCCAACTATCCGATGAAAATACTTGAAAAAGAAAGGAGACAATCTGAAAACAATCTGAAAGTCCATGGTTTCTCAGTGATCCCGAGTGTCCTTTAGGGATAAAATAGTTTCAAATTTACAATTTCTATTACATGTAAAACTATGTATCTTCAAGAATTAAAACAGGTATTAACTACATTCTTATTATCTACATTTAAGTATATAAGTTTGAGAAACGCTGTGCTACATCATGACGCGAAAACATTTCAATTGTAGTTAGGAAAGCGTCTCTGCGTTGTCATGGTAACCAAGATGTCTTCCGCTGTACGAGACGCGGCTTGAGCGTATTTCGTACCCCCAAGTGGCGAGACCATGCTTCTTGGATCATGGTTCGGCAGCCACGTGCCGAGAGACAGTCGCGACTTTGCCTCTTGAACTTTTCTTTTGCTACCGCGAAGTATCGCTCACTTAAATTATTTAGACTCACTTAACTCACATTGTTGAGGTAAGGTCCGCTTAAATTATGGTTCTTACGCTACGGATCCTCGCGGTCCCTCATGTTCAGAAGAGTGATTTGAGCTTTGGAGTATCGTTTGTGAAATAATACCCTTGAGTCTCCAAATTCTATGGTTTCATTTTTCGTAAATTTTGCTATCGTATTGTGGAAAAATCGGCATTGATTGTCGCCTTAATGTGTTGCTCTCGTTAGTCATTTTTAGCTAAGGTTGGATACTCGGTAGTTTTGTCGCTTCACTTGGTTAACGTTTCTTTTAGATACCAAGATGGTCTCATTTGTCATTTAAAAATTTAGTATAAAATAATGCTTTCGGGTGAAGTCTTGACGCAAAATTATTGGTCGCGTTCAAGACGCCATGTTGACGGCATGTTAAAATTGTGAGCTACCGGTGAGATTCACTTTCTTTTAGCCTTTGCTAGTTATGGATAATATAACTCACTTTAAGAAATCTCGGGTTGTAGAAAATTTTGAGGTTAGTTTCTTTTAATTAGTATTAAAATTACGTATTTTATCTATTGAGCTTTGGAGTACCGGCCGAACGAATTAGCTTTCTCGTTATTAGCTATCGTCTCTTTTGTTGTTATTTATCGCAAAATTACAAAAATTATTGTATCTGCCGATAAGTTTGAATAAATGTGAACACCTTTTTTTTAGTAGTAACTAGTTTTACCTTATTTCCGAGTAAGAGTCGCGTTTGTGCCTAAGGATTTTTCGAAAACAGGTTAAACCACCCCCCTCTACCTACAACTTTAACAAAAGGGCAGAAGCCGGCTAAGGCAACCATCTGGCACAGGCCCAGTTTATGAAGTCTTTTCAGTGTCCCGTTGGCGCATGCGCAACTGGCGCCCAACTCACATACGAAAATTTTGATTTTGCCGTAGGGAAATTCAGATAATGGGCGTGAACTGAGTAACAGTAAGTTTTGAAAACAATTATATTGTTACAAGTTGTCAGGTTCTTCATCTCTAAAACCGTTGAAAACAACTTTGAACCTGCGACTCTCAGTTCTTTAATTTTGAACTTATAAAATTTTGTGATTCAATTTAAATCAAAGACTTGAATATTTGCAAGCCTGTAATGAGACGCGGTTTCGCGATTAATTATTGCACTTGTGTGAATCAACTAAACCTGAGAATGATAAAATCCAAACAAAACTATTTGCTACATTTTGTGATTCAGTGAGCATAAAAAATGGTGTTTTTATTTAAACTTGATCTAGTTTTGCGGCAATGGTTTCCACCATTCAATGGCAGCTTGCCGAACTCTCTTTCAACGAATCAACAAATGGCCACAACGGAATGAAATTCGACTGCAGATCCTGGGATGTAACATTGGTATCAGAAGTGGGATGCTGCACCGTGAAATTGGGTCACTGAAACTTCAAATTCAAGGTTAGTGTACGCGTCTCACGAAGCTCTGACTGTTCTACTAGTGTATTTTGGTGCGCGGTTTAAATTATCGTTCGAGATTAAATTATCAACAGAGTGAAAGAGCGGTAATGTTTTGAATTTGAGAACTCTTCGTGAAGTGAAATGCAGAGACAAATATTAGGGGAATAACTTAATTGTTACCTTTTTGAAAAAAAATTCCATATAATAACACACACACACACACATATATATATATATATCATTTTAAAAAATAGTTTAACAACCACCGCAGGGTTCCACTAAGAGCAACCGCCGCCTAACAAAATGTCAACAGCCCCCAGTAGAACCGCGGTAAATCACATCTATGACCACGTCTCACAACCATAAGATGGGTGGTCACAGGGCGCGACGAAATCACAACGACAGGCCGGCGAAACCCTCGTGTGCCTTGAGGACACGAAGCGGCCCAAGGATGACAGCTTTCTGCATCCATCTCGCTAGTGCCTTGGCATCTTTTGGCACGCGGGTATGGCTTTAAGGTTACGAACCAGTGATAGTTTCGCACCACCGAGAGCACCAATCACAAGGACAATTACTCGCATCGAATACTTTGGGTACAGTCGTTGCAGCTGTCTCTTAAGGTCTTGATACCTCTCCTCCTTTTATTTCTTCTTTGCAGTGATGCTGTATTCGGACGGTGCCGAGAATTTAATCACGAATATAGTTCGTTTCTCGAAGTCTTGGAAAACAATGGCAGGCCTCGAGTGCGCAACGCAGACTGCTGCCCGAAAATCGTAGTTCCAGGAAATTTGGCTCTTCTCGTTTTGGACAATTGACTCTATTCCCCTCGGAGCGTTCGGCAGGGCAGGGTCGCGAACAACACCGGAAGAGCGACAAAGATGGTAATAAAGTACTCTTAGGCCCGCATTATGTCTATAGATGTACGTCGTTCCTGGGTGGGTCGGATACCCAGATAGTATGTGTTCTAGGTACTCAGCGTGTGCACGACACGCTCTGCACCTATCACTGGGAACTTCTTGACGTAAAATGCGGGCACGGTATGCCAAGGTGGAAATGACACCGTCCTGGAATGCAAAAATAAAACCCTCTGTACCTGAATTGAGCCCTGATGATTTAAGGAAAGCAAAAGTTTGCTCCTTCGACAAGGTCTGTTCTTCTACATTTCTGTCAAGGTTTCCGTGCATATGCTTGTCGAGTAGCTCTTGGTGAAATTTTCCAAACTCTGCTGTACTTAAAACAATTCGGTTATGAAGACACTGGAGATTCAAAAGTTCACGACCGCCTTGACGGCGTGAAATGTATAATCGCGGAACTAACGAATTGATATGCAAGCTTTTATGCATATGCATGATCTTAAATGTGGTGACATGAAGGGCCTCAAGCTCGTTTTCCGTTCATTAAACTACACCAAACGAGTAGAGTAAAACCGGGACGGCAAGCATGTTAGTCGCAGATACCCTGTTCAATGTCGACAGATTCGAAGACCAAATCTGTCGAAGAAAATGCTTGTATCTGCTTCGGAGAGACTCTTTCACTGATGTTACGTCCTGCATGCGGCTTTGAGGCACACCCAGATATGTACAGGTCTCTCCAGTATTAGGACGTCTAATAACACTTATATCCACAAGCTCAGGGTCCTTGGGAACGCCAGTAATCTTTCCTTTCTTCAGATGAATTTTGGCACACTTGTCCAAACCAAAGTCCATTCCAATCTCTCCTCTGTAGTTCTTGACGATATTTATAGCAGATTGAAGTTTGCTTTTACCAGAGGTATAGATCTTCAGGTCATCCATATAAAATACATGAGTGACCTTATGCTCGCGCTGATTAGTGTCGCCACAGAGGTATCCAGGAGAATTTCGTAGTGCGAGAGATAGAGGCAGAAGTGTGATGCAAAAAGCAAATTGCTCATGGTATCACCTTGAAAGACCCCCCTCTGGAAGGTGACGTTGTTCGTAATCAGACGATAATTTCTAGATGAGATAGTATATCTAGTTTTCCAAAGAGGCATCAATCTCTCTATGCATCTCACTATGTGTGGATGTACCTTCAAGCTTTCCAACAGACAGATGATAAGTCTATGACAGGTTGAATCGAAAGCTTTCCGGTAGTTAATCCAGGCATTGAGAGGACGCGCTGATGGGCTGCAGCGTCTTTGCAGACACACCTGTCAATTAGCAGGTTCGCTCGACAGCCTGCTACACCTTTTTTTGAGCCTCGTTGTTCGTACATCTCTCGCCATACAGGCTCAATTCTTCGAATAATCCTGTTGTTTAGGACAGCTATAAAGATCTTATACAGTGTGTTCAAACAAGTTATTGGCCTGTGATTCTCTGGGTTGGACAAATTGCCGTTTTTCGGCAGGATTATAGTGCGTCCCAACACCAGCCACTGCGGAATGGGCGTCTTCGACTTTGAATATGAGGTGAATATGCGGGCCAAATGTTGGTGTATATTAAGTCAACTTCTTCCACCAAAAGTTCTTGATACAATCTGGTCCAGCAGCGGGAAAGTTCTTCGTACCTCTAAGTGCTTCTTTCACCTCTTTGGCAGTGACTGATAGACATTCCTCCTCAGATTTTATAAGGTTGTCGCAAAACTCCTTGAAGCGGATGATATTGTCAGTATCTTCTTTCAACTCCAGTTTTTTCGGGATTTTGTATACCTCTCTCCAAAAAGTCTCTACCTCCTTGGGTTTGGGTGAATTTTTTTACAGAAACAGGGAGATTTCTGAAGAGGCGCGATGGGTCAGCGAGAAACTGTTGATTCGCCCTGATTCATCTCTCCCTCTTCTGTATTCTCTGTATATATATGTGTGTGTGTGTGTGTGTGTGTGTGTGTGTGTGTGTGTGTGTGTGTGACCGTCCGCGAAGAAAGGGACCAAATGCGGAAAAAATTGTGATTAAAGATCGAAAATGCGAAAAAAGTCATCGAATTATTGGAAGACAATCTAGGAACATCAGTTTGCGAATTTGTATTCAGGAGATTTTGACAAAGTTCTAGACAAGCATTCAATTTTTCATAAAAAATCCTCCAGATTCCACAAGATTTGGAATACAATAACCCCAGCACATAAACGAATAACTGATTTATAAGTTGTCGAAGAATTCGTTTACTGTCTTCTAGATATCTATATATTCACAATGTACAGTCACATTGGATGCTTGTATTAACACGTTTTGACGCCCAGGTGAAGTGGTATATGTATAAGTCTGAATGGAGTCGCGGTCACCGGCAATGAACAAATGAGCGCGGATTTAAATTTGGCTCTTCACTGAGATTTTTGCCAAATATTCAATGTGTCAAGTTAGCCGTGGGGTCTAGTTGTTAGGGATCAGTTGCGCTCCATAGGCGTTAGGTAGTTCGAATTCCGCCGAATTTGTTCCGATTTTTCATAGCTTCGTGTGTATCTGTAAAAATAAATATAACTTAAGCGTGAGTCTATGTGAATAACAAAATAGTAAATATAACCGCGAAATATATATATTTTTAACTTGGCTATACTGTTTTCTAAAAGCTCGTTAGGAGTCATCGAAAGTTTCATTGACTGGCTTCGAAGCATTAGTGTATCAGTGTTTCAAGAACTCTATTCCTCTGGTCTTCACATTTTCATTGAAATTATTTTGTACTTTCGGCAACTCTTTCTACTTTTCAAACATATATCAATCAAGGTTCGTAAGACGATTCTGCCAATTTATGACATACGTTTAGCCCTATCCTAGAGTGGTTGACTCAGTCATTCAAAATTTCAACAACTAATATTTTCCGTGCATAAACAATGGTGTTTTTATTTAAACCTGACCTAGTTTAGCGGCAGTGGTTTCCGCCGTGTTCGTGACGTTTAGGCGCCGCCGTTTGGACGCCTCCGTTTGAACGCTGTCGTTTAGGCGCCGGACGGTTAGGCGCCGGACGGTTAGGCGCCGGACGTTTAGGTGCCAGGTCGTTTAGGCGCCGGGATGTTTAGACGCCGAGCGGTTTCATCATAGTAAACCCTGAGTTATCAAAAGTCGGAAATTAATTGGTTGTATGCAACATGTTATGTTATGTATGCTATCCTAGTAGAACAATTTTTACAAAAAATTACAGAAAACAAAAACCATTTTCACAGGAATCTGCCAATAGATACAATAAATTACAACCGAAATTACAGGAAGGCACAACTTTTTTCTATTATTCAGACGAATTTTGTACATTTTTAGTATGTTTTGGTACATTCTTATATTTTATTATGAAAGAATTAATCACGGTCATTGGAATTGAAACATTCGAACTCTTGATAATCCAAATTTTTCCATTTGAAGATATTAAAAGTGATCCGCAAATCAAAACACTCAGAGTGAAATACTTTGGATTTTAAACTTTTAAAAATGAATCTTAAAAAATTTCAATTCAATAGCTCAATAGTTTTCGCGTATAAAACGAAAGCTTTTCAAATTTTTCAATTGGATATTTTTCAAGTAAAAGCCGTTAAACTGCAAAATTTGGAATTTTTACTTTTGCACATTGTACAGTTAAAACATTTAAAAAAGTAGAAATCCACGCTATCATTTTCAATGCTATGGATTGAAGAGTGAATCGAAAATAATAATTCATCATTATATTTATTATAAGATCTTATTAGAAGTGTAATATTGTTTTCAAATTGTAGTTTTTTGTAGCAACTTACATATTACATATTTTTTACCTAATTTTAATTACCAAATTTTTCACAAGTTTGCAGAGTCTGAAGACATTGAGGTTGTCACTAAGTAGACCAACTCAAAGTAAATTGTTCTTTGCCATTCACTGAAAAACCAATCGGCCCTTTATAGGGCCACCAAATATTTTAACGAAGAAATGATTGCCTTGTTTTTTAAACATGTACACTGGTGAAGAAAATTCTTACAAGAAAATACAAAATTTCCACAATTATATGTATGACTTCGAAAGAAAAACTAGATTTAGATTTTTGAATATTTCGAAAAAAAAATTTGAAGCTTTTCAAGGATCTATAAAGGCTGATTTTTGAAGACGTTGAACACAAAATTCATAAGGTTTTTAAGCATTCTGAAAGATTTCAAATGAATACCAAATTTGTATCAAAATTGCTAGAAGAACTAATAATAATTTTTTTCTTGAAAAATTAATTTTCATGGAACATTTAATAATATTTCCAAATTTTGAAAAAAGAATCTTGATAATTTTTTTACCTTTGCATAATTTTGAAAAAACTGTAAAAATAGTTTTAGTTTTCAGCACTCTTTTGTAAATATTTTTCCACCAGGGGAGCATACATAATATAACATGTTGCATACAACAAAATAATGTCCAACCTTTGATACCTCAGGATTTACTGCTTTACACCGCTCGGCGCCTAAACATCCTGGCGCCTAAACGTTCAGTACCTAAACGTCCTGGCGCCTAAACGGCCCGCGCCTAAGCGTCTAAACGTCCTGGCGCCTAAACGGCGGCATCCAAACGGCGGCGTGTAAACGTCACGTCCCCGTTTCTGCCACTTAACGACTTCATTCCGAACTGTCCTTCAACGAATCAACAATTGGCTGCAACGGAATGAAATTCGACTACAAATCCTGGAATGTAACAATACATTTATATATGCAATAAAAGAATGGCAGTTAGTTTTTGTCTCATCAAAATATAATAAAAATATGAACTTGAAGGAAAAAATTTTATTTGACTCAATAATTATACTTAATACGTTGATTAATATTTAAAAGGAATAAGGAAATTCAAGTTTTGATGGAAGTCAGGACCCTGCTTGCCACTTACGGATGTGAATCTTCGATGGAATTTTCAAATTTGTAATGAAAATAAGATGCAATTATCAATTTAAAATTAATAATTTTTCCATATATAAACAATTTTTGTGATAAATTAAATAATACTTCTCCTTTATGTTACGTGGTTGCGATAAATGATTTAGAAATTAATCACTCAAATATGAAAAAGGAAATGGAAATTCATAGGGTTTAATAACCCTAAACCAGTTATAGAAATTTAGAGCAAGGCAATTTGAGGGTATCTACTTGATCTTTCGGTTCATTGTTGAAATGATTGCTGAAAGCCTTAGAGGAAAGACGCAATTTCAAAATACAATTTTTTACCGAAATTCAAACATGAGGAAAACTGATTTAGAAAAACTCGTTTTGGCCATAGAAGACCAATTAACAAATGGGAGACCGGGTCCTGAATTAAAATCGGTAAGCGGATTATATTGGAAGCAATAAATGTGCAGTTTTCAAATTTTGAGCAACTCATGGTCATTCGTCAACCCAATCGTGATGAAGTGAAAAATTTTTCTTTTGCAGCAGAGCTTATGAATTATTTTCGGAATATTTCCTTTTTATACAAAATATGTGTAGGATAAATGATCAAAGAAGCCATTCCCATAGTGTCAACACGCGGTTCATTGTTCAAATAAATGTTCTTTTCGATTAAATAGATAGATGTTTTTAAGGTGTGACTTTATCTTTTTTCTTTAAAAAAAGGAGGGAGTAAGCTAAGGATTTTTTTTCATTTTACCAGGGGAAAACTTTGGCTGCCCTTGAGTGGAGACACGCGCAGGGGCAATTGTGGTTGACCGGTGCCACTGACGAGCCCTATTCGCGCTGGTCTTGCGGATCGTGCACGAGAATCGGAGACCGTGCACAAAACAGAGAGTAGGCTGCCAGGGAGTTTACCGCTCACCTATTGATGAAGACGTCGCTGAGCAACCAAAGGCCCTGTCCAAGCTGCAGAAGTATTCCCTTCCACATCAATAAAGTGGAGGCCTGTTAACCCTGCCGAATTGCCCTAAGGGTTCGAGGGTCATTGATCGAAGCTGGAACATTGTATCCCTTTGGGAAGGCCTATTGGTTGATTGATAGGGTCGAGTGTTCTCTAAACAGGACAAATGTGAAGTAGCGCGAATGCTAGCTGGATGATGATCCATCCATCGAAAAACTATTCCACGTGAGGAACGTGGTCGAAGATCGCCGCAGTGTTTAGGCGCCGCTGCCACCAAGAGCCGTCAGTGTCACCAATCTCCAGCAGATTTAAATCCTTTCGAAGAAAAAAAACACGCACCCTCATTCACAACTCCGTTCTAATTGCACTTTTTCTTCGTCATGTCTTGCTCCATTACATTCTAATATTGTTCTCATTTGTGGAAATAAACCAATGAACCATACATACTTGTTAAATTCATTATGAGAATTGTTAGGAAATTAGGGATTGGGAGTTTAATGAATACATTAATGTTATTTTTTGAATTTAAATTAGACGTTACTCAACCTTCTCCTTAGAATTAACATAGTAATTTGTTTTAGTTGCATGCATTTATATTAGCAAGGTATAAATATGATTGAATTAAGATCTTCTTTTCTTGTTGCATGCAGTGTATATGTTAGGCTCAAAGACCGAAAACGGCCAAAGATCGAAAAATATGGCCAAAACGCGTTCTGGCCGTTGCAAAAATGCCAGAACGCGTTGTGGCTGTTTTGAAAACGGCCAAAGACCGAAATACACGACCAGAACTAGTTTTGGTCGTTTTCAGAGCGACCAGAACGCGTTCTGGCATTCTTGAAAATGCCAGAACGTGTTCTGTCCCTTTTCGAAGGACCAAAAAGCGTTCTGACTGCTAGTTTTCAAAAGGGCTGACTCAAAACTGTTCTTTGGAGTAATCGAACTGTATACGACGCATAGTAGAAAACAAGACTTCTTTGGGACAAAAATCCGCCGACTTCTCAAATTTCGATCGAAAAAAGGATTTTTTTTTCAATACTGAGAAAGGATGGTAGTTTGATGGATTTATTATTTAACATGAAAAATGCAATTGTTTATATTTTTCGTAGAGTAACAATATAAAATGATCCTCCCCCCACATAAGAATTGAGTTTGAATTCCAAATAAATTCAAATGAATTGCAAATATATTCGTACCTTTTGGTATTTCGAAACATTCTACATTGATAGCAATTTTTTTTTTCTAAAATATGATACTGTGATGGCAAAAGTAAACAATCTTTACTCCATAAACAAGAACTGTTGATTATTGAAACAATATTCACTTAAAAAATCAGTTTACCAGTAGCCAAAATATACGTTTGATTATCAAAATTGGTTTAATTCCACTAAAAATTTGGGCCTGTTTGTGGAATAATAGAGAAAAATTGAATTTGTTCATGAATATTGTTTGAGTAACCAACAATTGTTGATTTGGAAAAAATGGCAGCAAGGATTCATTAGCAAGACATTTTCGGGTAATAATGCAAACATGAAATTTAGCCTATTCATTCTGACATAAGAAAACTGTGTATTTTTTTATAAAAATTGTTTAAATAATTTTCAAGCAGCAGCAGCTAGTCTTCACTTACCGTAATTGGAAATTAAATTCTCTTATATTTTATTTAAAGATTGTGAATTTCAAGCAGCTAATCATTGCGAAAGACTTTTGTCTACGAAAAGTGACCAACGTAAGACCAACGTAATATGTGAACTAGGGTGGCTGCAAAACACTTTTTTTCTCTAGAGGGCGATGATCCCCCCCCCCATTTTGTTCCAAATCCGAAAAAAGACCTCGGGGGGAGGGGGAGTTAAAACCATTCTTACGTAATATCTTACTACGTCAATTATTGTTTCAATTCGAACGACCACAGTAGCTACTACTACTTCCAAAGACTAATATAATTTTTTCAAAAAATAAAAATCTTTTCTTTAAGTCAAATAACAATGTGTTTTAGTTTTTCTAATGATATGTAACTATTCAACGCTATTAAGAAAAATTCTAACTAAGTTAAATATTACGTAAGAAAGGGTGGGGGTCAAGAAATCTTATGTATCCTTACGTGGGAGGGGGGGGGGCAAAAATGGTCAAAAGCACCCTTACGTAATTAATGAATGGCCCCTTAGGGGTGTCAAACCCATATATCCGATACATGAAATTTTTCGCTGAGTAATTCTCTACAAGCCTCTTTACTTTCCCTGCACATTTTTTCAAACCCTAAAAAATTTTTTTAAAAACTGATAGAAGTGATTTTTCCCCATGCATTTCACATGGGAAACTTCAAGTCAAAGCCGGCAGCAATTCAAGTATAAGAAACGTAAAAACAAAAATTAGGCATTTTCTTTTTTCAGATTCAAAACAAAATTTAACTCTAAAGGGCAGTTTCGAGTCCTCCCTTTCGAAAACACATAATCAGAACGGGTGTAGGGTGTTTGAAAAAGGAAAGAACGCGTTTCTTTTACATCTTGCAAATGTAGGAGGTATTGTATTGATTAAAATTGCAAACTTCGATCCATCTACGTTAAGTGTAATTCTAAATAGCATTCAAATATTTCATGGAAAAACAAATATAATTATCACTTTTACCTCTTTTCGAGCCAACCCCTTTGAAAACTACCAATCAGAACGGGCTTTGGTCGCTTGAAAAATGACAGAACGCGTTCTGGCATTTTGAAGAATGCCAGAACGCGTTCTGGTCGTTCTGAAAACGACCAAAACTAGTTCTGGTCATTTATTTCGGTCTTTGGCCGTTTTCAAAATAGCCACAACGCGTTCTGGCATTTCTGTGACGGCCAGAACGCGTTTTGGTCGTTTTTTTCAGTCTTTGGCCGTTTTCGGTCTTTGAGCCTAACATATATATATATACATATAGGGGATTAAATTACCGGTTTGAAATTTTTTTTGATAATTACCGTGGCTGAGTAAAAGCACAATAGTTGTCGACGTTACAAAGACTGCAGCGTTTCCCATACTATTCCCGCAGGTAGAGTATCCTGCCGCCGGTAGGGGGATGCCACCCGGGGCCGTTAGGACCGGTAGCACGGCAGGCTCCGAGGCCGGCTCCACGCTGCGAGCAGACGGCTACTTTTGTATACCCGACACGAACAACCCTTTATTGTTATGAGATGATGACCAGTTACAAGAACTGAAATTATAATGACATGGCTCAATTACATTTTAATTAGCTGAATGAATTCCGAAAAATAATTGAAAAAAATTTTTTTTTTAAAGTTCATAAAAATCGGTTAATATTTTCATTATGAAAGAAAATATTCACAGATCTTAGAATGTAAAATTATTGGATCTCTCAAATTGTCCGCGAAACTGAATCTCAATAACGTTACACATTATTTTTCGAAAGCCAAATTCCAAGTGTTTTATTGGTGCGCAACTTTGCTTCCGCCGTTTTTCGATAGATGGCTGCAGCGGCAAGTGTCGGTTAAAATAGGCTGGTCAAAAAATTTTATACAGTAAGCTTGGATATCGGTCAACATAACGACAGCACCAAATTAGTGAATTTGTGTTTGCATCAGAAATTGATTTTCGATCGAAGATGTCATTTTTGCAGCCAAATTCTTCTAATTTGCGGGGAGTGTTGATTTCCTGCTTTCATGTGAAGAAAACTGAAAGCTGAAAGCTGCTCTTAGTGAACGAACGTGCCGTGAGTGTTTACAACGCTTTAAGAGCCGTGATTTTGATGTCGATGACTGGCATGGCGGTGAAAAAGAGAAAATTTCCGAAGATACCGAACTGGAGGAATTACTTGCTGAAGACTCTTGCCAAACGCAGGAGGAATTAGCAGAATCATTAAAAGTCACTCTGCAAGCAATTTCGAAATGCCTCATAGCCATGGGAATAATTCAGAAGCAAGGAAATTGGGTTCCGTACTAATTGATGCCTATAGATGTTGAACACCGTTTCTTTGCTTGTGAACAGCTGCTTCAAAGACAGAAGCAGAAGGGGTTTTCTCATCGCATTGTGACCGGCGACGGAAAATATGTTCATTATGATAATCCCAAGCGCAAAAGTTCATGGGGAATGCCCGGATATGCCTCTTCGTCGACGGCCAGTCCGAATATTCATGGTGCCAAGGTTATGCTCTGAATTTGGTGAGCGCAGCTCGGTGTGGTGTATTATAAGCTGTTGAAATCGAGTGGAAGCATCACTGGGGATCGGTATCGAACGCAATTGATGCGTTTGAGCCGAGCATTGAAGGAGAAACGGCCACAGTACCAAGAGAGACACGATAACGTTATCCTGCAGCATGACAATGCTCGGCCAAATGTCGCCTGACCGGTCAAGACATACTTGGAAACCCTGAAGTGTGAAGTCTTACCCCACCCGCCGTACTCTCCAGACATTGCTCCTTTCGACTACCATTTGTTTCGATCGATGGCACATGGCCTGGCTGAGCAGCATTTCCATTCTTATGAAGAAGTCAAAGAATGGATCGATTTGTGGATCGCCTCAAAAGACGAATCGTTCTTTCGAGATGGTATCCGACAATTGCCCAAAAGATGGCAAAAAGTAGTGGCTAGTGATGGACAGTACTTTGAATCATAAATAGGTACTCACTTTTTAAGAATAAAGCCTCAAATGTTACGAAAAAACGGCGGAAGCAAAGTTAAATGTATAAATTCATTCGTACATATACGGGTAAAATACACCCAGTAATCAGACATTCATAACATTCTACATTTTTTGTATACAGGCGATGCTTAACACTGTTAAAAACATGAAAGTCAAACAAGGAGTACATTCAAAATAAATTTAATGTATATTTCGTCATAATATATGATCATCTAACATAAGAGACAATTCCACTTATACATTGTTGCTAATGGTTCCCAATATCAACACATGACTGAATAAGGAGAAGAAATACACTTTTAAACAGGTTCATAATTTTGCCACACTTTTACTGTACTTTTGAATGGTGAATTTACATTTCCGGAATTCTCGGAAATTTCAAAAACGTTACACATTTTTCGACAGCCAGATTTAAAATTTAATATAAATTCATACATTCATTCGTACACATGCAAGAATATTACACGTATTAATAAGTAATTCATTACATTCTACATCTTTCTGTATAAAGGCGATTCTTAACATGAGCAAAGAACGGCGGAAAAACTCTGGAAAACGTAGACTTAAAAAACAAGCACATTCGACATGAACTTATTTTCATCGCTATCAACCGAGGTACCAAAATTCATGTCAATTTCATCGAATTCAGTATGATCATCTGACATAAGCGCCAATTTTACTTACACGTCTTTTATAAAAAATATTTTTATTTCCTTTTTTTGAAGCTTCTCAAAATGTAAAAAAGCATATAAATTTTATAATTTCAATCAGAATTAAAAATAAAAGTCTCTTTGTTTTGTAGCAGAAAGCTTGACAAAAATTGCAAATACTCATAACCAAATCTTGCTTGAAAATTTTGAAAAGCTCTGGCTTGTTGAATTTTAGTTTAGTTGGAAAATTTTGATTCGAATAGTTTCGAAATATATTTCATATTTAGTGAAAATATTGAATTAAATTTCCTAATGTTTCAGAAAAATATTTTTTTCTATTTTTTTAAAGATTAAAAAAATTTTGAAAAGCATATAACTTCTCTAATTTTAATCAAAATTTAAAGTTGCATCGATATATTTTACAAGTCTTTTATCTATCTGTAAGAAATATTCACAAAAATTTCTCAAACTTGAATAAACTTTTTTTTTCACATGTCGAAAATTCTCTGAATTTTTTAACTTTTATTGGAAATATCTGCTTTTGGGACCCTCAAAAAATGTATAAAAGACTGACTCGATTAGACAAATTCTTCAAAAGTTAGCGTGGCTACAACATGCGGTGAATCACACATGCAGACATACAAATATAGAGATACTGTGTGTGCCGAATCGTAAAGATCCGTTAAAAACTAGAGATCGGCAATTTGGACCATTACATTACATGAATGACAATGTAACAAGTACTTTGTGACGGCCACTCGCAGGTTTTAAAGTAACACTCGGACAACCCAGAGTCATTTGTTTTACATTAAAAATTATAGCATAACGGTACCCTGTAAAAAATGGGACACATGCAAAATTATAAAGTTGGAAAAGAGTTGTTTTGTTTTTACTATGAAGTGAATCTACAAAGAACTCGCATACTCAACCTAATGCGCTGTATGAGCTTGTTTCTCGTGAACAAGTCGTTTGATATTAGGTGAGATATTCGAGTTAATTGCAATCATGAGGTTATTTTTTATATTTATCAATCTATTGCGGTATTTAGTTTTTTAAAATGTTACCGTTGAAAATCCTAATTCACAAAGATATGAAGCCGGAAACGGCACTAAAATTCTTTAATCATGAAATGAAAGTTGCGGATATTTACCTTTGAGAAAAATCCAAAACTGAGAAGCTGTGCGAGTTGAGTACTTAGCTTCCATTCGCAGGTTGACACTCAAATCAAATAATTTTTGTTGCAAATTTGTTTCGATTTGAGCATTTTGCATAAAAACTGCGTTGAAGGGGCTGACTCATTTTTGTATTTCTGAAGAGGGGGAAAATACTCTCGGACTCAAACCTTCATGTCACGCAAGTGCGTTGTGAACAAGTCAAGACTACCTGCATCTACTGGAGAGCTCGCAGAATGAGATTTTAGTAGAGGAAATGCATCGAATTGATGCATTCTTAGGAGATGAATCCAATGATCTATTTTTAATGAAAACCCTTCCATTTTGTACTAGAGAATAATCATATGACTATTACGGCCTTGCATTTGTGTATTTAGGTCATTAACTGAAGCAAAAATATCTGCTAAATATCTCATTTTGCAAACCCGCGTCTGGTCATCAAGCTCATGCGCCAGAGGACTGTTATCATTGCATAACAACGACTAAACTTCGTATTTCGATAGCACTAATCTGCTTAGAACATTTCCCCGGGAAAGCCACCTTACTTCTGTGTGATACAGTAAGTACACAAAATCTGCTCCTAATTCGGATCCGAGTTCTTCGAATAAACGAGGCTTCAAAGACGAAGTTTTTATGTAATTAACAATACTCACGCAGTCCTTCATCACACACTTTAAATTACCTGGTAGAGATTTCACAGCCAGTGCTTTTTTCCCGTCATCGCAGCAGCTCCGTCTGTACAAATGGCAACACATTTGTTCCAATCCAAGCCGAAAGAACCACTTTGTTGATCATCGCATAGAAAAGGTACTCTACAATATTCACACACTTCACAAGCACGTTGAACAGAAGCAAAAACTTGTATAGTCTGAAAGGAAGTTAGTAATTCCAAAACAAAGGCAATTAATTGTAAATTAAAAAACATGTTTCTGAATATTATAAGAAGTTTGTTTTTCGACGTAAAATTAGAGAAATCCGCTCTGTTTAAAATCACGAAGAAAACTTAAAGAATATTCCCAGAGGTACTACAGTTTAACGATTCCAGGAAACGTAAAGAAAGATGCTTTAATTTTTGGAGGGCTACGGTAATAAAACTCAATTACAACATGGGGCCCGGACTCGGGGTTACTCCACCCTCGACTCCATCGCAGGGCGACCATAGCCAACACGTGTTTTCAGATTTTTTTCCTCTTTACCACAGGCAAATATATTTTTGAAAGGTTTGCTACGTTGGTTCTCTAATTGAACGCATTAATATTACCAGCTATGTGACACATTTCCATCGCCAGACGTTTACGATAGTGACATTCATTCGCAAGAATTTACGCGTTTTCAAAATCGAAAAAATGATCTTTTTGTAACTATGTCTAGCAAGCATTGTCTGTTTTCAGGGAACTTATTTATGTCCCTTCTGTGTTCCTTAACCCTGACTCCTAACGGACGTTCAGTTTGACCGATATAAGCCGCATTGCAATTTGGTCCTCTGCACCACATGCCATAAATAATATTGCTATTATGCAATTTATTTAATTTATCTTCGGTAGGTCTCAAAACTGATGTCATGTCTCTCTTGTTTTGAAATGCCGTAGTAGCGTCGTATTGCCCGAGGATTCTCGCGATTCGTTAAGATAGTCCTTAAACGTAAATAATGCTAATAAATGATCTAATTTCCGCATTTTGGCCTATTTCATTAATTCTACGCTCTTCTTTTTTGGCCAAAATATTCAATCTGAGATTGATATTTTCTCTAACAAAATGTTGAGGGTAAGAAATCTCATTGAGAGTGCCTTCCACCAATCGCAAGTTATATTAATGAAACTGTTTATCGGAATGGAGAACGGCTCTGTCGACCATATTGGAAACTTCGTTTTTTTTTTGTATTTTTGTGGGTGATGAGAATCGAAATTGAGGCATCTGCCCCATCAGGTTGGTTTACGGAACCAATTGCAATTTATTTCTTGGCTATTGTTCCTGTGGAATGTCACATATAGAAAATTTATTGCCCTATTATGTTCCTTCTCTAAGGCGAATTTAATTGCAAAATCGTTTAGATTGAAAACTTGTAGGACATTTTCTACTTTGTTCTCTGGGAGAGCTACTAGTATGTCATCGACATAACGAACATACAGAGGTACCTGGAAACCTATTTTCGATAAAATAAATGTTTCCAGGTTGTTCATAACTATATCGGCTAAAACTGATGAAAGGGGAGAGCCCATTGGTAGCCCTCTTTTTTGGAAGTACGTTTTTTCCTTGAAATTGAAGTCCGTGCCTTCTCTTTCAGCACATTTGTGAAGAGAGAAACAAGGTCTAGTGATGCGAATACGTGATTTTCCGGGATCCTGAAATTCCTCATTTTCTTTGCTAAATCAAAGCTATTAAGCACTCTCGATTTAAGAGCTTCAATATTATAGGCAATAATATTTTTTAAGAAGGTTGCTAATTTGTAAGTCGCGCTACCTGCGTATGAAATTATCGGTCTAAGTGGGGTACCTGCCTTATGGATTTTTGGCAGACCATAAATAGTATTCGCGATATACAGTCTAGCGCGATCTATACCTGCCTCTGGTATTTTTTTGATATTGAACTCGACACTAGCTATCATGTCGTAAACCGGCATTTGTTCTTCCTCACTTTTCACGCCAACATTTTTTCCTAGACTAGCCACTTTGGCCACATTTTCCGGTATATCAACGTCCGATAGATTTTTAAACCACTTATCGTTCAGCCTGGTGTTGTGAAATGTGTTTCTCTCTGATTGAGCATTATTAATCAGAGTATCGAATTTTTGACTACTGCTGCGTCGTAACTAGCTAATTAAACCCTTATACTCTTCCCTAATTTCCTGGGTTTTCAAGAAATCCCTAAACCAATGGTTGAGTAAATAATTTAAATGCGGGATGAGAAAAACCAATGAGAGGTATTAATTTTAACAATGATAGGAATTTATTTATAATTTACAATAAAAGTGATCATCTTTGGAAATCAACTAGTCAGAACTGGAGTTCGAGAAATTCCATAGATTGGCTCCACCTTGAACAATACAGGCAAGGTGAGTTTCGTAATTGATCCAATAAGTGATTGATAATTAATAATGATCATTTATTACTTACGTAGATTGGAGGATTCGTAAATATTCCATAAAAGATCGAGGTAGATATGTTAAACAGTCCATGGGTTGCCAAATATCGTCGTTCATGTAATATCTTGAGTATAATATACTGGAGTTTCCAAATATGATGAAGAACCCTGTAGGCAACTGTGTCAATACTTGATGTTTGTGGATCCGGAAATGTTTTATATTCAACCCGTATAAAAATATTTTGTCTTGGTTTTTGTCTTCGAGACGGCCCATTTTGTCTCCAAGACATCGATGTCTTGTTCCGTCTCATAAGCGAGACTTGCTAGACATAAGATTTTTGTCTTAAATTCATGATAATAGCTCTGAGTGGGTTGCATTCAGCAAGACAAACAAACTTGTCTTAAAACATGAAGCGTTCTGTTTTGTCTTGGCTGACGGGTACGATTTTCTTTCATGGGAATGATATTACCTACCTGCTGAAATTCTTCGAAAGAAACATGGACTTTATTTTCTGAGTAAATCAATAGATGTCTCAAAAACTGATTCAGATAAATTCAATGTTGAGAAAAGTCTACAGCCCTCAATATTCACCGAACTGACATTTTCTTTTAATTTAGGATGAATAAATTTCAAACAGATCTACCTAACGCAAATTTTTTGTACGGACAAAGTAATTTAAGCAGTTTAAATTTTGCAGTCAAAATTGAAGTGCTTGAATTTTAAAAAGTGTGATTGGAAATTGAAAAATTGTTAATTTCCAAGCGATTACTTAAAGTAATATTAATTTTTAAGGGTTAGAGTACAAAATCGTTTAAATATCACAATACTTCGCGAATAAATTTTGTTTCTAGTTGTAGATGAAGTTCGGATTTGTTCAAGTTTCTGGAGTATATAGATATTGTTCAATATTTCTCATTTAAAATTACTTGTTTTTTCGGAGTTTTTTTTTGTAAGAATAATTCAATTTCAAAGTTTCGGAATTGAAAATTTTTCCATTGTCAACAGTCAACATGAAGGTGAATTTATTTTTGGATTTAGACAAATTTGTGTAATCATTTTTTATGTGAAAGCATAATTTGTTAACCTGAAAAAATTGAAATCTTCTAGAATTTCAGAAGCTTTCATTTTCAAACATTCAATTTAGTTCTCAATTTCAGATTGTGACATTTGAGTCGATTCGTTTAAAAATTTAATAAAATTTCAAAGTTTTTACTTTTAAATGATTCAATTTTGAATGATTTTAATTAGGCATAATGCGATTTTCATTCATCTGAATTTGAAATGATCTATTTTTCAAATTTTGCTGTTTTGAATTTTTGCCTGAAATCATTCAGTTTGAGATTCTTGAATTCAAAATAAAATTGTTCCATTTTAAACATTTTGAATTAGAAATGAGATAATTTCAACTTCTTCCTAAAGAAATTTTTCATATTTCAAATTTTAGTTTGAAGGTTTTGATTTTGAAATCTTTTGTTTTAACATTTGTTCAATTTAAAATCATCTCATTTTAAACGCTCTCATTTATAAATGAAACACTGAAAAAATGGTTCACCTGGATTTCGTTTTCTAAGAAAATATAGTTGTGTCACCTAAATGTCTAGATGTGTCAGCCAAATTTGTCATCTAGAAATAGTATGGATGAATTGGGTAGATAATTTTTTGATGGCAAGTTTAGCTAAAACAGCTAGAAATGTAGGTGACACACCTACATTTTCTTAGAAGATGAAATTCGAGCTAAACCATTTTTGTCAGTGAACAAGTTCATTTTTTTCATTATATTCGGAATATTGTCCGTTTTTCCAAATTTCACCTACCTAGAGTATTTTGAATTCGAACGTTTCTAATTCAAAATCATCTCATATATTTTTCTTACATTTCAAACGCTTTCAATTTAAAATTATCAAAAACAAATTATGGTCTAGCCGGGGTTTTCCGCGTGTGAGAGCTGAGTGGCACTGTCTCTAATTAACTCTCTAGTATTTACTTGTTATCAAATTTCACTGAATTTCTAGGTATAGTCCATTCACTGATTAACAATAAACTAAATTTAATCATTTACAGACAATAAAGAATATCTGGAAAGTCTGGTTGTGATGCAGAACGGAGATGTTCTGGATCCAGAAAAACAACCCCACAGCCCTGCAGCCCTGAACAAAAGAAGACAACTGAATGCCGAAAGGAAAACGAATGAAAAGCTTAAGGAGAAAGCTGACTGTAATAGAGAGGAGGACATCTTGAATTCCGCAACGTTGATCAGCGAGATTTGCGAAAAAAACATAGCAGAGGCGATGACTATCTGTCGAAGCGATTCTTCCCATACTCCTCGTAGCGAGGTTTCACTGGAATGAACGCAACAAAGTTTGAGTACTAATCGTTCAAAGGTTCCAGAAGACGAGTCCGTTGCTGACGAGATGGACGTCTCAGATGATGAATGGTTTGAATATCCAGAAGGTAAGATTGATATTTTTTTTCGCATGAAAATACGTTGCTATCAGTAATGTAAATGTACATATTATATTATTTTTAATTAAGTACGACTTCTTTTTTCTAGTGACGCTGGATATAATAAATCGCAAGGAGAAAGAGCTGAATTACCTGAAAAAATTGTACAGAGAGAAGCAGAAGGATTTAAAGGTATGTTAACGCTACGTTATTTGTATGTCTTTGTATGTACAACTAGTAGATATCTTGTTTAGGCCTTTGATGTTTATTTGAAAAAATGTTTCATTATTTCAGAGAATGCAGCATTTCCCGTGCATGGATCCGATGTCGGAGAAAGTAGGATATAAAGTAAGCACTATCAACAACGTATAATTATTGTTTCATTATTTGTTAATTTTCATTAATTATTTATGATTTCATTATTTTATTTTTTGTAGGTGGAAGTGCAGAAAGGGTCCGATATTTGGATTAAGTGGGATGATAAGGATTACCTAAAAGCTAATTGGCTCCACAGACCCCGAGAACTGACAAGGAGATTGTTTCAGTTCCTGATGAAACCAGAAGTTGGCTTCTCCGATTTCTCTAAAATTGGGAAGGGAGGATATACCAGCATCCCTAAGAAAATAATTGACGTTGTTTGGGTGAGTGTGTATTATAATTTAAATAATTTATTAACCCCTTCGTTGGCAGAGAGAATTCGACAAAAAGTGCCCAAAGTGGTAGGAAAATTCGTTATCCTGAAAATTTGTATCTCGGGGTTTCCCGCGTCGCTGAATCCCAATTTAAACTAAAAACTCATAAATTCAAAATGGCGGATCGAATATGGCGGATGAAAATAAAAAAAAAGGTTCGATAATGGATAAATCTTGGTACTTACGGGTTTTTGGGCTCGGTGAACCCGAATCTGAAGTCGAAATTCAAAAATTTTGAATGGCGGATCCAGATGACGGACGAAAATACAAAAAACGGCTCAATTTGGATAAATCTTGCTACTTACGGGTTTTTGGGGTCGCTGAATCCGAATCTGAAGTCTAAATTAATCAATTTTAAATGGCGGACGTAAATAAAAAAACGGCTCGATATTGATAAAACTTGGTACTTAAATGGTTATTATGTCGCTAATTACAAATCTGAATTAAAAATTGGAAATTCAAAATGAACAGACTAAACCATACAAAGTAGATCCGACTGTTGGCTTCGTAGACTTTACTAAACGGAGTAGTAGGATCTACTACTGGAGAGAAATGGAAGATTATATGCTACTATACGCTACTAAATATGGACAGACTAAACCACAGAAACTATATCCTACTGTTGGCTTCGTAGAATTTACTAAACGGAATAGTGGGATCTACTACACCGCTTGGTAAATTCTACGAAGCTAACAGTAGGATCTACTATCTATGGTTCAGTCTGTCCATATTAGTAGCGTATAGTCATGGCCATAGCTAAGGGGAGGTGGCATTGTTGGACAATGCCCTACCTTAAAATACCAATGATCTACCTTAAAAAATATAATTGACCAGATCAATCAAGTAAAAATTTAGGTGGCGGGCCCCCCCGGGCGGGCCGGGGGGGCGCGTGAGGTAAACACTAGAAATGGCCCTGCGTATAGTACACAGAAGAAATAGAAGGTAAACATTAAATCGATTTCCGACGAAAGATACCGCTGCAGCCTCCTCGTGGCACACTCTGGGGTCGCGAATAAATTCACCAGCTAATGCAGGGGGTTAGAAAAAGTTTAGATTCGTAATTATCGACCCCAAGAACCCGTAGGTACCGAGATTTATCCAAATCGAGCCGTTTTTTGTATTTTTGTCCGCCAAATTTGCAATAAACCATTGTTCCCAATATTGTCAATAATGGTTTGGTTTTTTTTTTTCATAATTCGTCAGAAAACGGCATACGGACAAGGGCGGATTCAATAAGCACCAATTTTCTCGCTGTATCGTCAACATCACTGTAAAAAAAAAGTATCATATCAAGGCCAGTTTTCGGTACTGAAACAGTCCTCCAAAAATATAGTCTCGGGTGGCTCCATTCTAATGCCACTTTATTTTGATGCCACTAAACGACGTTTTAGTACTACTTTTTTGTATCAAAACAGGACTGAAGTGAGATCAAATTTCAATGACGTTACGTAGCACATGGAAACGTCAAACGTCCGTGAACTGTCCTGTGCTTCGTTCGTGTTGTTTTGATGGTTATATGGCTTTATGGCAAAAAGCTTTGATTCAGAAAAATTTTACGGTCAAAGCTGGCCAGTTCGTTCACACTAAGCATTTTTTGAAAGAAGACATTCTCCAGGAGAAAATCCTGAAAGGACCCGATGGCGCTATTTTGAGAAAGGTAAGTAATTTGTATTTACTCTAAAACTGAAATCAAAATTTAAAAAAAAAAACGAAAGTCAATTCATTCTTCTTCAATAAACTGTATTCATTAGGTATTTTCACTCAGTAGTCGTTTAAAAAAGTAACATTAATTTAAGATTTTGGTCGCATGAATTGTTAAAGAAGAAAAATTGAGGTTAGTATCATACATTTTCTAGCCTTCTAATTTAATCCTGAAATTAACGTCACTTTTTCTGTATTCTACTCAAATAAGACATTAACTAAATTTACTTGGCACATATTTTCTATTCCGAAAATTACTAAAAATATGAATAAATTGTGTTTGTTGTTGCACGTGCTGACGGGAAAACAAACCGAATTTTTTTTTTAAATGAGTAGTAAGTGAAAATACCTAGTAACACAGTTTATTGAATAAAAAAAATTTACTTTGGTTTTATTTGTAACTTTTCTTTCCGATTTTACAGTAAATATATAATTATTTAACTTTAACAAAATAGTGCCATCGGATGCTTTTAGGATTTTCTCGTGGAGAATGTCTTCCTTTAAAAAATGATTACTGTAAACGAACTGCCCAGCTTTCACGGTAAAATTTTTCAGAATTAAAGCTTTTTTCCATAAAGCTTTAATAGCTGGGTCTTTCAAAACGTTGGAAAAATTAATTTTTTTCATATTCGGGATCTTCGGATTCTCCAAATTCACTTTTGTAACTCGATGTGCACCTCGGAACGATGCACATCGCCATAATTAATTCGATAAACATAAAAACACTAGCGGAAAACTCCACCAGGCCGTTTTCACAATCATTGTTTAATGTACATATTACATTACAGGTCAAATTTGGTCAAAAATTAAAAAAGAGGAACTGCGTTCATTGCAAATCCGCACTATTTTATTCTGCAAGCGACGAAAGTTTAGGTCAAATCCAAACTAATCATCCAGTGGTAAAATTAAGCACGTTAGATCAAAATTACAATCTCCAGTACCCGAATTTAAATTCTTTGATTTTATAAAATCAATTGAAAACTCATTTTCTCTGCATTGCAAGCAAAGTCTTGTTTTTTACTTAGTCTTGAATGATTTGTCTAAACTCAAGTTTTACTTTTCTTGTGCAGAACACGGGAAAGAAGTTTTGGTCTACACTTTTCACTTATATTTGCAGAATAGAATGCGACATTTTTCTAAAATTTCTTTAGCTGATTCCAAAAAAGGCTAATATGCAGAAAAAGAAATTAGCGATATTAGCTGAAACCTAATTCTAATTCGTAATTTATTAAAGACTTCGAAAAATAACTTTCGATTAACTTGAGTGTTGCCAAAGATGAAAATATTCGTTAACGGTCTTCCTTTAAGAGTGGCTATACAAATTAGAGGTGTGCAGTCGTTTATTCGAATTTGTAATACAAATTTAGACACGCCTGGAAAGTTGGATTCTTTGAAATAGAAAAAATTTTCAATGTACATCAAACAGGTTTGAGGTCCTTAAGCTATTAAAATTTCTAAATCAAACTAACTCCTTTTTTTCTAAAAAAAATGACTCCAAAACTCAAGTCTAATATTTGAAATTCGACTTATTTGAACAAATCGAATTTCGAAGATTCGACTTGAATTTTGAATCCATTTTTTATAATAAAAAACTTATTCTTATTTTAAAAATTGTAATAATTGAAGGAAATCAAGGCGGTTCGATGTACAGTTAAATTTGTCTCTATTTCGAAAAAACCAATATTCCAAGCGTTTTTGAATTTGTATTAAAAATTCGAATAAACGACTGCACGGCTCTAATAAAA